>SIXB01000568.1:0-19345 GCA_007018985.1 Anopheles bwambae
CAACCGGAAGTGTGCCATCCTCGCGCATCCTGCGTCATCCGCCCGCAGTGCCAGCAGTGTGGGAATCGTTACAAAATTAAAACAAATGTCATCTCATTAAAATTGTTTATTCGACATCCCGCGACCTGTCGTAGCGGCGGTGGTGGTGCGCTAACAGCTTCATCATTATTATGTCTCGCGCCCGCCGCCATTCGTCACCGCCTTTCGGTCACATCGACCGTCTTCCGAAGCTGCAACATGGTGAGCGCGCGTGCACTTGGTCGCACAGAACACCGAATCTCGCTTCTACTTGCGCAACTGGAGCTGGTTAGAGTGGTTGGTTTGGAACAAACGGGTCCAGGGGTGGAACAAAACCTCCTGAAGGATGGGCGTGATGATTTATGTTGATGCAATACGCGTGAAGGAATGCAATACAGCTCTTGCGCTTGCAGCGTGCGGCGTGTGGGTTTGAGATTTGCGAGTCGCCGTTAGTACATGCGCGGGAAAGTGGGACACCGCTTTACGAGCGACACGGCGTCTGCCGTTGCGGGAAACCAAGTGCTTATGTTTGTGTGTTATTTTCTTGTGTATGGGATTGCATTGTGCGCGAGAAAACTAATTGCGATGATAGTTTGTGTTGCAAATCACTTCCATTCATTCGGAGAGGTACTTAACCGGAGCTAGAAACTGATGTCGTTGAAATGAAATGTGTGCAAGTTTTATCAATTAATAACCAAATGTAGGACATTTAACCGTAATAAATCCATTCCAAAAACTCACTCAGTTTTCTGGAAAAAACACAAATGAAATTTAATTTTCACCCCTCATTTCACCCCTAAATGAGGCACAAAACTGCTCCTACAGTTCTTGGAATTGCATCTCACCACACTGTTTCTTCCTTCGCCTTGCAACTCGTGCTTCCACAGAGTAAACGAACGGTACACAACGGCGAAGAGGTATTAAAATCACATTTCTGCTGAAATTGCTACAAAATTTCACGCTCGTCGTCTGCTGCCGGACATGCCCGCTCCCGGCTAACAGCTTGCTCAATTACCAAGCTGACCTGAGTAAACTATTTGCCTAGCGCTAGCGATTTCGCAAACGCGCGCTCCCAACTTTACCCGTAGTCGGTGATGAATTTTGCACGCAGCGGCTCGGGGACGACAAAAAGTTGCATCGAAGAAAAACAAGCTAGTTGCTGCTTGCACAGCGACAGGGGAGTTTTTCTTTGCGAGCGAGTTTTGCACCAAGCAGCAACATGATAAATGGCAAACTCCTGTGGCGCTGATACCCTGTGCAGAAAGTTGCGGTGCGATAGTAAAGCGGACAACGATTGGGTACAATTTTCCTAATGAGCTGCCGGGTGATGATGGACAAGGGGTATTTTTTTGGTTCCCCAACAGCACGGAGCCAACCTTTTACCCGTATGTCGCGGTAAATGAGGTGAAATTGTTCCCTAGCACTGATTGCGATTGCGAAAGTTTTGTATGTTTTGTGTGTGCAGGATTTTTTTTGTCTATAAACTGTTGGTATACTAGAGCACGTTTGAGATTGAATTTTATCCAGGGAACATGCTTAAATGATATCGCATTGTGCTGTTGTGAGCAGGAAAAACTACAGACTATTACAAATAATTGTTGCTGGTGCCGTGACCAGGATAAAAGGTACTTTTAATAGCTTTAGTAGAAATTACTGTTTGTACCTTTCTACTGACGATTGCCAGTACTCTATATATTACATTTACAATCTTTAAAACTGATATTGTTAAGTAAAAAGGAACGAAATTAGAATGTTTGCACTAGTGTACGTAAACTCTTTAAAATATAGTTACACTAAAAAAACAAATACAAACTACAAAATTTGCATTTAGCAAAAGTAATTTTTCTAATGAAATTACTAAACCGGATAATAAAACAAAAATGGTTAACCAATGTTTTTTTTATAACTTAAACATGTAATTTTTCACTGTAATGAGTTTAATGTTTTGTTTCAATGAATTAGCAGCACAAAGCACAAAATAAACAAATGAAAGAGTTAAAGATTAGCAAGTACAATAACACGGTTTTGGTCGTAAAAAAGTTTTAAATTATAAATTGTAGCTTATTAATTAATTAATTGTACAACCTGGTTTTGGCCTACAAAACAAAGCATAGTTGCAGTTCGTTGAACTTTATCGCAAATGTAGCCTCACAATGAAATGGAATGCGAACTCGGAGAGAGTGAAAATTTACATACGAACAACCGTATCCAATGGTTGGGTATCCTTTTATTCGTAAATAATGATACACTTTTTTATGTGGTGCCATGCATACCGATGTTTAATGCAAATGTATCCATCCTCGTGCCAACCATTGCTATTACCATTGCTGAGCTATCGTTTGCAAAGCTACAAAAAACAACTACAAAAATGGCTGACAAACTCGATCCATCGCCCAACACAATCGATTAATAATCGAACCAGAGGAAGAGCCAGCACACGAGCTTGCTCCGATCGCTCATCCTCCGCTTTGTGTTGCGCCCCGTTCGCCCCATTTCGAATCCATTTGGGACCATTTTAGACTACAATCGGCTAAATATGCCAACACTAATCCGTACACGTTCACGCTAGCAGTTTTTGCTTGCCGCTCCAGCGCTCCAACGCGTCCCCAATCAGTTCCAACTGGAGCGACAACAGCCACCATGATTGGAGCGAAGAAAAAGGGCGAAAAAACCGAAACGAAAGCCTGAAGCGAATCACGAAACTAGCTTGCCTCTTTCGGCACCAGGTTCGAATTTTATTATGCTGCGGATTATGTTTCACACAAAGCATCACGCAAAACATCGGCTCGGCTTGTTGGCTCTGGGTGATTGGGCCGAAAGAAGCTACACGAGCAGCGTCTGTAAACGGGCGGGCTCGCAGGAAGGCCACCACGGCAGACGGGTCCATCGGGGCTTCTGCAGCGAACAAAAAGCTTTGGCACAGTAATGGTGCCACGTGGAGGCCTTTCAACATTCCGTGTCTTCCGCGCGGCTCCACCTGCACGCTCGACGCAACTCTTCGCCTTCAATTAAAGGTATTTTGATGAGGTGACTTGCCGACGGTGTCCCGTACACAGACCAGACGAGTACATCTCATTGCACCCTACCCGTGGGCGGTAAGAGGTGTATCCTCCCGGCATCCCTTTGTGTTGTGCGGTGGTGTGGTTGTTGTGATGCTGCATTATACGTCGTCGTTGTTGTTGTGGTTCGTTGGATGTTCTGTTACAGTGGATCGTCTTTCTCCTCCCACACCTGACACTCATGGCGGAGGGTTTGCGAAATCTTCACCGTTTGGCATTCTTCTACACCGGCTATTTTCCCCTTTTGTTGCGACAAAAGCCTTCGCACGCATTTTCGACAAGTTGGCGGATGCTCATGCTGCCGGCAGTTTGCCCGTCCCGTGGCGAGATTTGACTGTTTTGATAAATAGGGACTTATACCACCGCCCACGCTAATGGACACGAAATCGAGCTAAACGGTGGCCCATTGCTTGCTTCATTTGTCAATGTGTTTTGGCTTATCGGACCCAGGCTGGTGGTTTTGGCAGTATTGAGTGAGAGAAAAAGTGGAAAACGAGGAATTTATTTTGGGTCTTGGGTAACGGACTTTACTTGGAACCATTAGACACGGAGGCAACCGGTTAGTATCTTGTTTGGTGAGTGATTTTTGTGTCGGGTGTTCATTGATGCAAAAATATTGGCAATGGCTGGGATGCTTGAAATGGTCAATGCTGCCACATTTGTGGGATAGATTGAAGGATGAAGTTGGAATAATGATAATTTTAGCAATTCAATAGGATTGTATTAGAATGAATTATAGATTCGATTGCTTTGGAAAAGGAATCTTTGACGAAGCTTTAAATAATTTGTTAAATTACATTAAGTCTGAAGTACTTGTATCAGAACAAGGCAAGTCTCATTAAATTTGCTATGCATAATTGCCATCATGTTCAAGAAATTGTAGCTTCTCTATAAAGTTTTATAATAACAATCTGCATTTCTTATTTGCAAAACAATCATTCAATATTTTCTTATGAACAATTAGCTTCAACAGTTTAAAGTACCGCATATTCCCGTAAATTTTCCAAATGATTTCACAAAACTTGTGCAGATTGTCCTTCACCTAGACCTAGGCTCTATCGGATTGCTCCCCCAACGCGTGACAGTCATCTGACCTACCCAATCTAATCGTTAACGGGCCCCACATGCTGAACAATAACCATTCCCAAGATAATACATCTTCCAGCTATTGTCTACTACGGGGGGGTACATGTTACGTGTTACGGAAAATGCAGCAACAAATTTAACCCATAAACAGGGGCAAAACAACTGTCCCTCGCAGAAACTTTGCAAGCGCAAGGTTCCGGTACGACCATACCCTGCATCCCATCAACCTTGAATCACGTGGGATCAAAGTGAGCAATTTTTCCTTTCGAGATACTTTCCCGCTCGTTTTTCTTTTTCTGTGCAAAAGTATGCCCTTACCACTAGCCGCCGAGCACATAATGCCTGATATCGTATGCATGAAATGCGTTGACTACGTAATGCTTAGGATGCTTCACAAATTCTGCAGTGTGTTCGTATATGCGTGTGAGTGTGTGTGTGTGTGAGCCGGAGTCTTTTTCAGCCATCTTACTTATCCAGCTTCCCTTTCTAACGTAGGTTTGCTCTCTCTCTCGGTCTCGGTGGAATTACGTTCGGTTTGCTTTCACCTTTTTTTGCTTTCCCACGATGTATGCTGATTCCGTGCGGATTTCACGCAGATAAAGAACTGCCCCGCCGGGTGTGTATGAGCTGCGCATGTATGTGTGTGTGTGTCTGTGTGTTGAATCTTTCCTTTTCTGCCTCACTCCGTCTTTACTAGGTTAAGGGCTCTTCTACGTACGTGCGTGCTGCACGTACTATTTTAGCTTCTTGCCACCGTTTGCGCCTGGCGGGTATGCAAAGCGGCGTAACGATTCAACGGGTGCCGAAGGTTTACCACCAATCCGACCATGCCTCCCGTGGGTCGAAGTGTCGAAGGTCTGTCGCTTTACTTATCTTTTCCGCGCAAACCGAAGCGAAAGTATCTTCGCAACAGCTTAGGGCGCCGCAAGACCCCGGGCGAGAAAATCGCTCGATGTGGACCCAAAACATGATGCCATTAAAAGTTATGTACACAAAACCGGCGCCGGTTCGGTTTTTGTGGGGATTTTGACGCGAGCGGAACTGTTTGATGGGCCGTGACCGTCGGAAGGGATCATTTATTATTTTTGTAACCCAAAATGAGGCACTGCTCTCGTCGCGAAACGAAAGAGGGGGCTTGTTTTTTCTTTCCATTTCACTCTATCTCTCTTTCGGTTGAACGTCAATGTTGGTAGGCTGCTATCAGATGAAAATTGGTAAAATTTCCCCCACCCCTCGAGCGAAGGGAAAGAGTTAATGAAATGAGCTTCCGTGGAAGGGTTTCGCGTTTTTTCTTCACCCAATCTTCCGACGACTGGGTTGAGCCATCGTCCCTGTGCTTAGAATTATTTATGCCATTTTACGCAAACTTTTAATAATTGCGGATTGGGACAGGATGCTTGGTTGCGTGCTGTGGTTTGGATGAAATGAAATCAGTAAGGAGCTTTGCCGCTGATTATCAATTTAAAAGCCTTTTAATTATTCTCTTTCTCCGTGTGCTCGTTAACGTCGTCGTGGTAGAAACAGATGAGTCAGTAACGCTTTACAAACGTCAGTAACGCTTTACAAGCAATACTTTTATACTGTGGATTTAATGACTATTATAGCAAAAAATTTATATTTCATTCTCAGCGCACACATGTGTACAGCACCCTTCAATCATTCTCGCTGTTTGAAATTCAAACGAGCACTTTTGTTACGCCCAGTGCTCACTGTAGGAATGCAAACATGCGCTCCAACGCATCGCACACCCGTACTCAAAACAATGAACTTCACATTAAGCTACCCACCAAACCATCCTTTCCTTCTTTTTGCCTCAACATAGCCACATAACCACAGCACATGCATATCCACACATGCACCAATGCAATTTTGCTGAACGGGGAAAAATCCATCACAAAAATAAGAGTAATTTAAAAAGCCCAGTACGATCCCACACTCAAGAGAGCAATTGTTCCGCGTTGCACGCTGGCGACCACAGTAACGAGCAGGACACTGCAATGTACAATAATACCTCAACCTCAACAAACTGGATACTGGAACACACACAACAACACACTGTTCCATCCTTTTCTGTCGAACAGTAAACAAACGCACGACCATCATAATCCTGCCAAACTACAAAGGATCCCACAACTCTCTGGATAGCGGATAGCCATAGCTCCCGTTTGTGATCTAACCTTACCATACTTCAGCGTGGATGAGGGTTATATAGTACGGTCCAGGGGTTGAGTTACAGTCATATAAAAACTGGGCTCCATCCACCCTTAGCCTCTTTGCTATTCAATATTTAGGTGTATTGTGTTGCTTGTCACAAACCACGGTGCTCCAGTGAATACGGGACACACGCTTTGGGACTAGTTCTTTTTACAGGCACAGTAGCGAATGGTATTTTATTTAGGTACAATCCAGGCTACATCACGTAAGAGCACTTAAATTTTACACTTTACTGGATATGTCGAGTTCCATATTTAAAAAATACAATAACCCTTTTTTATAAAAGACCCTAGTGACCTTCAATACATAACAACATGGCTACAGGACCTTTGGTTGGAAAAATTGAAAACGCCAAAAGTTATGCAAACTGCGTAACATTTTATTTCCATTAAGAAGCTTAATGGGTTTACTATTCAAATACGTATATTTATCGTATTAGAACGAATCTAACATAAGTCTATAAATCTGTTCTTCATCAAGCAGAAATCTGTTTCCAATTGAGTCACAATTCAAAGCACCATATTGCTGATCAATAACTAAACCATTGTTTTTAAAAATTAATTTTATACACTGCCAATCGAAAACTATGCAAGCAACCACAAACAAAGCCTAACAAACGATCAATAAAACCTTGCCGGGTCGTATTTAGAACTTACTTCCGCTTTTCAAACCACTGCATGCAAACATTCCATTCCATCTCGAAACCGTAGCAAAATCGATAGAACCTCCCAAATCCCCGGAAAGTGGAGAGAGTTTTGAATGGTGCGCTCTTTAAACATGTACCTATATTCTAGCGCGACCAAATGACGTCGGCATATATACACAGCTGGGATATACCGATGGATGTCCGACATTCCTCACAGATGCACGGACCTTCGGATCTAGTGACCAATGTCCGACGTGTGTGTGTTCGGACAGAACCTCATCGATGATTTATTGCAGATACTGTCCCGCATACATATTTATGGGTAAATTTCACCCCTACATGTGTGTGTGTGTGTTTGTGTGTGACAGATAAAGGAAGGAAGCGAAAATAGAATTTCGGTCAGTAGAGCCTGCTTACTGTGTGGCTTCCTGTGCGGCACAATGTGATGACGTCGAAGGCCTTTTTTCTGGTGTGCCCTAGTTTTCCCACCGTTCTTTGCCTATGCCCTCAGGCAATGTACGTCCTCCCAGCTCAACCCCACGGTCTATCTACTGAAGCTCCCTCCCCAAGCGGCTACCATAGATGCTTACAGCGTGAAGCTGTTTTTACCGCTTTTAGATAATGAAAAGTCATTTCTCATTACTGTCGGATTTTTTTTTGTTTTTTTGTTCTTGAGTATGAACAGACCATCTTGAGTAACAGAGTGTGTCATAAGGTGAATAGGACTAGCGAGACTCTTGCACGCCTTTTTCTCACTTCATAGGAAGGGCGGCTGTACGCTTGAACGGGCTATTTGTTATCATCTGTACACATTCATCGACACACACACACACATACATACACGCATATACACACCTCTAACCTCAATTCGTACCAGCCTCTCTACTGGGACTTGCTCAATATGTCTGACCGAATGAATCGATTACTGTAAGAAGATTCGCTATCGTCCCCAAGAAGACATTGGCGGTTATTTATGGACCTGGGCGAAATTGTTTAGTCGAGCGACAGAGTGTGTCCGAGGCATTTTTCGTATATGTAAGAGTAGGAGACCGTCCACGAGTCTCCAGCTCCAAACGAATGTCCAACCTGGGCACGACGGTGAATGATACCCGCTCGATTAGCGAGGCGTAATGTCCATCCGTTCTGTGACAAGAATCCCGGTCCAAAATCCCGAACAACGTACGGAATCGATTAAGCTTTTATGTGAAATCATCAATTCTCCATCTTTTCCTTTTGCTCCTGAGGCTCGCTGTCCACACATATGTCCACTGCTTGTGGTCTGTAATCCGCTCGGACGCACTGGAAATGGGTGTTTTTTTTGGGGCAGGAAAAATCATACCGCAAAACAACCATCCGTTGCCAACCATCTCCGGAAAAGAGGCAGAAATATCCAACGGTTCTTCTCCCCCCGAAATGTGTCTGTGCCTGTATCTCGATCGAAAATACGGCAGGCGCCACCGTAACGACTCACATAATGCGTTTTATGAGTTTCGCACATTAACTACCGATTATTTGTGGCGAAACCCCTGTTTAATGGGTGCTAGAGCCGGTTTTGGTCGGGAAAGCACTCAACCAGCCGGGAATGGATCGATCACTAACCCAAACCCAAAACATCCTTATGAAAAAATGAAAAAAAAATGCTTTGGTATAAGCCGTGTCCTCGTCCTACTCATGAAACTAATTATCTGAAACCGGGTGCCCCTTTCGATACAGGAGTTTTCCATAAACAATCCAGTAAATTATCGACCATACCGTTCAAGGACCTTCGAATACGTCGATCTGTAAGGCAACATTTCCAATTAATTGAATCATCCAAACACACACACACACTCGATAAAACCTTCGCATGGAAGTAACCACACTTGAGCACGTATCGTCCAATCCGCTCTCGATGTGTGTTGTGTGTTGTGGTTCGGTGGTTAAATACTATCCTGCAGATACGAGTACGCTTCCCTACGCTGGTGGCCCGTATCGGTAGGAGTTTGTTACACAAAAAGTTAATTAACGTCCCAGACGGGGTTCGGATCATTCCTTCCACAGCACAATCTACAAGCAATCCTCACGAGTACCAGTGGGATAATATCTTCACAATAAGACTAGATCTCTTAGAAATAGAAACACGTATCTTTTCAAACCTGAGGACTTAGCAGCCTGTAGCGATTTCAAGTGAAATAAAATCTAACCTCTCACATTCGTTATTTCTTCTTCATCTCTACTCCGCAGGTGAACCCACCGATGATCAACCCTTCGTGTCGAAAGGAGATAAAATCGATACAAATCTGTACCTTTACTCGGTAAGCACTGTTCCTTTGGTGTACAGGATTAAACTAATGTACCCTCCTCACAGTGGGATGATTGGGGAGCAAGTTTTTTTTCTCACACTCCCACACTCCACCTACCAGGTCACACCAAAACGGAGACATCAACGTCAAACCTATCAACGTGTCCAAAACGTTTGCCACCGTCATCATCGTCGGCCGCTTAACGATGTATTCAAACTTTTTAGCACCCGAACGGCCAAATTGGCTTCCTTTTTTGTGTTTGGTCGTTGCCCGAAAGCCACTTGACTGTCGGGGTGTGGCGGTAGTACCTCCGAACCGGCCGGCTTCGATATTTGGCTTTCCGTCGCTCCCTTGGATACGAGTAATTACTACCGAACCGAGCGAGCTCCGACCGGCACAGACCTGAAACCATTTATCATGCCTTTAACCTAAGAAGCCTGGTAGAAAAGCAACCACCGTGAGCGGTACCGTGAGTTCCTCCCCATGGGCGGTGCGATCCCCACCGGTGCGCTCGCGACGACACTATCCACAAGCTGCAACATTACACGAGTTAATAGGGTTCATAAAATATTAAAAACGATGTCAAAGATGGCGCCCGTGTCAGCCTCCATTTAGCTGGGTACGGTCGGGTACCACTTCGCTTACACCTTTACCGTGCGCCATGCTACTACAGCTTTACGACTTCTTGTGGAAAAACAGAACCGGCTTGGCGGTAGTTTCGCGTTCGCGTCGACTTGCACTATTGGAAGCATAGCAAATGAAAACAAAAAAATATATACATAAACACGCTCCCCGTTAAAGATTAATATACCAAACGGTTGACTTTACTCCCGTTTTCCCGTTTTCACACAGGATGACATTCAGGAACGTCCCCATGTCACCACGCTCATTTCGTCCCTGGCAAACTACTCGAATACGATCGCACCGGCACCGACGGATCCCGATGCCAAACCAGCACCTGCCGCCGCCCGCATGGGTAAGTAATGATCGCAAGGGAATTCTTGATTCTTGCGAGTTGGGAGTGAGATCACACAAACAGGAAACATGACGCCACATGACTGTCCTCGGTGTATCGGTGGGGATGAATTATTAATGACCGTTTCTCATCCAGTTTCCGGTTCCGCTGTATTAAAGTTAAAACACCTAATCCGGATAAACCATATCCATAAAGCCCAATGGGTGGACACTGACGGGGAGGTTTTTGCATGCTCTATTAGATGCTACTAACTTGGGTTCGGAACTTCAAGAATTAGGCACCTCCTGTAGACTAAACTAAATTGCAGATAGTGAGGACCTGTCAAAACTGTTAGAGAGGATCTGGCAGATCGCTTTCAGGTGTATTAAATTTATATTAAAGCTACATTATTAACAGTTCTTAGTTAACTAATTTTGGACATTGAAAAGGACAGACAAACTCCATGTGTTTAGTACATTTAATGCTCTCGTTTTACTAATCGTTATTTTCTTTACATCTATTTACATCTCTTTCTTTCTCTCGTTTCCACCATCCTCCTTTCTCTCTCTCTCTCTCTCTCTCTCTCTCTCTCTCTCTCTCTCTCTCTGTTTCTCTTTTCTACCAAATAATCCCCCCAAATTACGCACGGATTTCCTTGCTCTTCGGTGGTGCTGTGGTACTGTTACTCTGCGCCTAACCCTACAATCAACGATGGATAAAACACCGAACTTCCGACTCAACTTCCGAACCATTTGCCCCGAAACCACACACCGTACACACAGGCACACTCATCGGTGTCTACCTGCCGTGCATACAGAACATTTTCGGTGTCATTTTATTCATCCGTTTAACCTGGGTTGTCGGTACGGCTGGAGCCATATTCGGGTTTTTAATCGTATTATGCTGTTGCTGTGTGGTATGTTGCCGTGTCGTCTACCTATTATGATCTTGCTTGTTAAATAATCGCGCCCATCCGCCGCACTTGCTCGCTGTGTGTTTTGTGACTGTCTTCCGGTAGCATCGCATCGCATCATCGCATCTGCATCCGTTCGCTGCTGACTCGATTATGAGTCTACCGCTCGTGTCATCCTGTCATCCTGTGTTCATTAGCTCATTTTAGTCATTTGCTTTTTGTCGCTCATTTATTCGTTCAAACTTCCTCGTTGAGTTGATCGCATCGTCAACTTCCCCCTTGTTTATAGCTGCTCGTGGAAGGATTTATCTCTACCTTCTTTTATTGACAACACTCAGCACGATTGAACAACTTTACTTTACTGTCACAACCGTAAAACCCGCACGGAACGCCTGTTCCTATTCCTGTTCCGCAAAACGTGCGCAGCGACAAGCCACACATTGATTTACAACACTCATCTTTACTGTGCAACTTCTCGCTGGTTGTGCGAGGTCCCCGAAGCCCCTAGAGAGGATATAACTTCTCGTACATTAAGCAATTTCAATCACCTACACACACACACACATATGCAACAACGGTTCTCGCTGCAGTAAAATCCCGAACCGTCACATCATTGAAATGCAAAACACGCCATTCGGACCAGCTCAACATCGAACTAGGTTAATTTATTCTCCACGCTACCGTAAATCGAACAGAGGCAAAGCCCCAGACACACACACACTCACGCACACATACAGACACTGTTAAATTTATCGCGGCTTTCAAGCTCTCGGGAGCAGAGCTCCCCGGGAAGTGATGCTGAATAAAATCGCAAAATTGTTCCCAGCTGCCTTTAGAACATGCTCACTTTCTGAAGCTGCAGACAAGTATATGCGCGCGCGTGTGCGTGTTTGTATGTGTGTGAGAGAGTAAGAGAGAGAGGGTTGAGGATAATAACAAAAAAAAACGAACTATAAACTGGGTCATATCTAGGGAGGAACGAAACTTCATGTTTTATGTATGGGTTTAATCAAACATTCATTTGCATACGATCTGAGGCGCGGTACACGGAATGGCTATCGGCCGATCCGATATTTGCGCGAGCCCAACAGTCCTAAGGATGGGGGATCTTTGCGCAGCAGTAGTGGCCTGTTGAATTGGCCGCACTACAGTTTGCGTACAGCATCAACACACACCCAGTTTCCCGGTCAATGTTAATGAACACCATCCATTTAAATCCGTAAAGCCTATCCAATCTCGGCAGCAATCCGTTGCAGCAAAAACGGAGCATTCCGGGAGCATCCTGAATCCACGCCCGGTGCACTATTAATTCGTTGAAATTTAATCGCGAAAACGTACAGCCATTTTGTATCCCACCGGGGCCACACCATTCGGGTTCGGTTTGATTATTTTTCCAATGACGCCGTCCGAAGCGGACCAAACGCAGCGCACGCTGGTCGCCATAATGATTTGTGAAATTTTGCCCGTAAGGTGCCTAATGAGGTTAGAGCAGTGGCAGGCAGTAGTGCGTCTAACGAAGTGTCGAGTCTGCTGTCCTGGTTTTGTGAAACCGTGCGCAAAAGCCACAAAATGTCGGTGGGGTTGCCTTGGGGAAGGATGAAACGGACGAGCTGTGAGCAGCTGTTTTGTACCACCCATCGTTATCGGCGAGAGGGACTGTAATTCGGACACAGTCTAATCTAATTAATGTCATACAGTTCATGGACAAAATATCGGTACCGATCCCGGAAGAGCTTAGCAAATAACCTGGCCTACGAGGCTCGGGCGCTCGAGCGCAAATGAACCGAATGTGGACGTAAATGAGGACAACCTCTTGAAACGTGAGGTAGTAGTGTAAGGAAAACCCGTTGCGGATGGAGCTGGTCTTAACCCACAGGCCTTCAGCTCTGGGCGGCTCCTGCAGGGGGAGGAGACGTGAAGAAAAACGAAAAAATACCCAAGCGAACTACGCCTGAACGAATGGAATTAATCTCATTCCCTTTCTGATTGAGGACTATCAATCAAAGGCAATCAATGCGTCCGCCTTGAACGCTTGCCGGTGGCCTTGCACACGACACCCAGGTCGCTCTCATTATGAATTTCTGCTTGCTCAGGATGGCTCGAAGGCTTGCGAACGCGACTACGCATCATTAAGAGGAGCGGGTAACCGTCCCAAGGACGTCCCGGTTTTCTTTTCCACCGGTTCGGCACGCACACACACACACAAACTCTCTTTGCTAATAAATGCAAGCAAGCAGCGGTGAAAACGGTCGATTAAAGATCGACATGGTCGGCGAACGAAGGAATAACATAGCATTTCGCCGCTCAAATCAGTGCCTTTTGCTTCACGCACCAGGCAAATCCTAACGCACTAGTTGGCTTCTGGCTGCTTGTGGACGGAAAGCCGAGCGGATAAATTAACGATAATTAATTATTGTGTTCACATCGGTGGGTAGGCCTAAATTATGGCATTGGTTAGGGATTAGTTCTATGAATTACTGGCCTTTGATTATGGCCTCAGTTCTATGCATTTCGGGCATTTGCCATTACCGTTCTGCAAAAGAAGTAGATTGGTTTTCATTATAGGCCTGGTAAGCATTGAAAGTCAGACAAATACAGTTCTGCAGAATGACTTCTTTGCTGGCATCTTTTGTTCAATAAGTTTATATACATTTAATGCCTTCATTAGATGAACTTTAACACCTTGTGCACTTATCTAAACTATGGCCAATTGTTATTGTTTTATTACGAAAGTATTAGCACAAAATTATCAAACTACTAATGTGACAGCTGTGTGCATGATTATAGCGTAGAGCTAATCCTGGTCACGGCACCAATAACGGCGCGACAGTCAATCAATCATTGGTTCAATCATTGGTTAATTTAATATCAAAAATGTCCATGTATGGCTTTTGATGCGTTAGTAAATGAAACAAAAAACGATCAGTCTGTTGTCTATGGCCCGATGACAATAATGAACCAAACACGCTTTGTAAGAATCTAGCCTCCTAAACAGATCCATAAGTACAGTGCCTCTAATGAGCAAATACTCCAACCTTGACTGCATCATTATGTCATATGCTGTTAGGCAAAATCAATCGAATGTAAGCCTTCTTGGAACCATTCATATTTCCCTGTTTCGTTGGAACAATCTCAAACCAGACACACACACGTACACGCATTACATTGGAGTGTCCCTAACGATTCCAGCAAAAGCAACCCAATAACACGGGGATTCCCCAGTGTAAGTATCTCGGCTGACTTGTTCCAACCATCTGCGGGCGATGTAATCCTATTACACATCATTTGCTAATCTAGAGCACAAGGCGGCATCATCAGTTTCGGCAGTACCGGCTCGTGGGACAACGTTTGTTCTTTTTTGTTCAGCCGAGGAAAGAGAAATTCGTCCCACCCGCCACACATGCTGTCGAGTTCGGCACACGCTACTCGTCTCTTCGGCTTGTGAATTTAATTTACTTCGTTACCGAAGAACATATTTTTCCAATATCGAGAGCACAGGCATCGATGTTACAGGCCGCAGCGTAGAAGAATGCTACCCACTTGCTTGGTTTCGTGAGCTCATTTAGCAGGGCGGATATTTTTCAGAACTCGAGAATCGTTATTTATCCCGGCCCGGCTGTTTCGTTGCCATTGTCTAGAGCGTATACACGCCGGCCTACAGCAGCTGTTTGATGATGCGAGGACAAAAGGACAATCGCGGTCCATCAAGCGAAACGATGTGAAAACGCGTTAGAAATTCCTTCCCAAACCACTCCATTCTGAGGTAAAGGACATTACTTTCTATTAAGCTTCGTCTAGCGGCGTGCTCCTTCCATAGAAGGCCAGTCGATATGCTTTGCGATCGCTGTGTCGTGAATGGGTGTCAGCGTTCATGCCATCGTGCGAGCACGTACCAGAAGAAATAAATAAAGAGCCATAAATAAAATGCAACCCCTTCAACACAACGGCACTTCCGACTGTGAGGGTTATGGGGGGGTAGTCTTGACACAATACCTTGAGGACACTCATAAATTTGAGATGAGGTGGAATGTCCAGCTGCTGCTGCTGGACCTTCTAAATGACCTGCTGCATACTTTCACAAAAGCTTCAGTTTGATAGGCGGAGATATCTGAAGCCGGCTCAAGTTCTTTGTTAGGCAATTTCTGCACGAACAATCCGAATGCTCATGAGCAGTTTCAGCATGAGCAGCAGCAAAGGGCTCTTCATTGTGCGCCGGAATTTGCCTTCGATTGACTTACAAGATAGCTTGTTTTGAATTTCAAGCCCGTTAACCCTTTAACGATTTCCTGGAACCTAACTTTATACTGTACTTTAGGAACAAGTCCTTTTCTACGGAATTAGTTATACTGAAGTGTCATCGTGTGTGGCTGCTAACTTAATTCTCCACTTCAGGAAGGTCAACGCATACACGTAGCCCTTTTATCTCATTAGTTCATTTCATCGTCTAACCTTTTCCTCACCACCACTCCCCCACAATCAGTTCCAATTATTAGTATCAGCATCATCATCATCATCATCATCAACAACAGCATCTTTCTAAGAATCGGCATCATCTTCACCACATCATCTCTCGCATGCCTGCCGTAGTAGTACTGCTCGCTTTCAGTTTAAAGTTTTCGCACACTGAAAAACTTACGCCCGAAACTATGCTAATCATGTTGTGCCTTCCTCTCCCGAAAATGGCCTCTTTTTCTTCTTCCCAAACACACCAACCTTACCACCGATCCGCGGATGGGGACGATGCCCGAAAACACAGACGATGTTGACTGCCATCTCCATGTCGGCTATCGCCACGAACGGGGTGGTACCGGCGGGCGGCAGCTATTTCATGATATCGAGGTAAGTGTACGCCAAAACCATTCACCCACTTGGACCAGCGCCAACAGGGCGCGACTCCGAAACGGCCAAGCAGGGCAGCTAGAGCCCGCTCGCAGGCGGAGGTTGCGGCTCCAGCTGCTCCGATAAGAAGCAAACTTTTGCTCTGTAAAACGCCCGAAAACTGTCAAACGAACCAACTTTTGCCCGAACCAAAACCCCCGATACAGTCGAAAAAGGTGCCCAACGTGCTGAAGTGCTGGAGAGCTGCGGCGGTGATTCTTGGATTTCGAATGCTCTTTTCTGCCATTTCTAGACAAACGATATCTTGATTAATATAGCACGAGCCATTCCGTTCCTTTTTGGGGTGAAATAGGATGGTAATGTACACAAACGACAACAACCAGGAAGTTCACAAGTCAATTAACTTTACCACATTTCCCAGAGGACCAAGACAGTAGCGCTCTACGTAGGATGCGGTACTGCTTTCATAAATCCTTCCTGGGTAGCCTATCTAGCATCTTGGAATAACGTCTCGTGGCAACCATTGTGACCTGTTTTTCTTTTTTGCCTAAAATCTGTCTCAAAACCGATTAGTAGCTGCTTCCTAGGAGCCATCATTTCGCCCAACACAATGACCCCAAAGGAAATACCTTAAATTATACTCTACGACAAGCCTAGGTCCCGGAAATGAAAGGCCAAATCATGAGCTTTTTCTCACACATACACTCACTCGCTTTCTCCCTTTTTCGTCAAATGCTCTTCTCAAATGGGTCCTAAGAATGTCTTCATTTCCTGCCTGACACGGTGAAATAAAAATTTCCATCCCCTTCAATTCTTCTGAAGATCACCACGAATTGGATTTTTTTTTGTGAAAACCTCCCGGACCCATCATACCGGGCGGACGGAAAGACGGTTAACCTTCAATTGACTCGGCAGGAGGGAGATGTCCGAGTTCTCTGAAAACGAGTTGGTCGAGTGTTACAACAAAAAAATAACCACCCAGCAAGCAAACGGGGGTGGGGAGGAAACATAAATAACACGCTACATAAAATATGCTACAACGGTTGTCATAGTGATGTCAAAGATGTCTTTCCTTCCTGACATCAACCGAACAGCACGATGGTCAGTTATTGGAGCTCAATTTTCTGAGAATTGAGATTGCTTTTCATGAATGTTTTCGAGTTTTTGGTCATGTTTTGAGCTACGAAAATGCGTCACGTGTATGGGAACATCCCAAATTTGACACTTTTTTCGTTTAATGCACGCGATCAAGATAAAGATTTGAAAGAATTAGCTTTTGAACATACTAAATAACGCTCAAAAATGGCAAATACTTTAGGACTTGCCATCTTCGTGTTAGTGATTGAAAAAAAATCATTTTTAAAGAAACAATCAAATTCAATACAACGAGTGATACAACAACTGATAAAAGAACCACATCTGACGCAATGAAGCTGCGCCCGATCCTTTCCTACCTCTTTGCACTTTGAAACATTCAGTGCTATTCGTGTCTGCTTCTTTACCAGCATCGCCAGCACACACACTGCAAGCAACTTTTATGCTTGTCGTGTGAACAAAAGTTGGTACCAAAGTTCGCATCAAAGTTTACTAATCAATTCTTTTCCGTTCTCTTTCCATCTGCCTTCAATATGGGACGCCCTCGACGACGACGACGACGATGTACGTCTTCCGTTCGGCGCGTAACGCAGATCGCTGGGGCCCGAGTTTGGTGGCGCTGTCGGGATGTTGTTCTACACGGGAACAACTTTAGCAGCCGCCATGTACATAGTCGGTGCGGTAGAGATCGTACTGGTAAGTAGGCAGTCCGGTTTTATGCATTTTCCTTACACACCTCCCGTTTCTCGTCGCCCAAACTCAAGCTACAAGCATTCGTAATTTCCGTCGCTGAACTTTTACCACCGAAAGAAACCAAAAAAAAACGCCCCAACACGACAAGAAAACAAGGCCAAAGCGAGCGCAAACGTGGTGGAACTTTTCTTTGTCCATCATAATTTGGACGTTTATATTGGAACTTGTTTGCCCGCGACCATCATTGCCTCCCGGTATCGCTAAATGAATCCAGTGGTTTTGTGCTGTGCAAACAGGCCGCCAAACCGTATCGGTTGTACGTATAATGATGAACAACCGTCATAACGGGCGTTTGCAATTAGTTCGCATGTTTTATGATATGGCCACAACAACAGGTGCACGACGGCAGCTTTTGGGGAGTGAAAGAAAAGTTCGCTGTACAGCAAATCACAAGTGGACAAGGTAGAGCAATGGTACGCAAATTGGAAACCTGAGTTGGACAAAAACTGAATAAAATTAGTGGTGTAATTATGTTGATTGCTAGTATGTACATTCAAAAACCAGAACGGAGGTTAAGTTAATATTCATACAATATATTTTGTTTCCAATATTCGGAGCAACGAACGTTGCTTCTTCTTCTTCTTTTTGGCACAACAACCGCTGGCGGTCAAGGCCTGCCTGTACCCACTAGTGAAGTGGGCTTGGCTTTCAATGACTTATTGTTCCATAGCAGGATAATCAGTCCTACGTATGGGGGTACGGTCTATTCGGGACTTGAACCCATGACGGGCATGTTGTTAAGTCGTTCGGGTTGACGACTGTACCACCAGACCAGCCCGAACGTTGCAGTCCTTAGCATTTTCTAGAAATGATCTCATGTTGGATAGAATCGCATATTGGTGTGCCTTGACGATGCTTACAAAGGTCTGAAATCCTCTACATATACTTCTGTAAGCATAAACAACGCCTTTAAAAACTGCACTAGTATGTTGGAGCTGTACTAAAAATCCTCGATCCAAGATAGAATAAATTTCAATCAGATCTGCCGATACCTGCCTGCACTGGAAACATTTTCTTCCACACAAAAGTTGATTGTTTCGCTCACCTAGCCGAACACCATCTTCACGATATACGTACCCAGTACGGTAAGCGAACCCATATTCCAAAGCAGAACAGAAAACGTAATCTTGCCATCTCCAGCACACCCATAAAGTCACATCTCAATACCCACAGTTGCCACCGGCGGCAAGAAGAGCTCGATTGCACAGGAAAGCTACCACTACTGGCTGACTTATATACGCTCCTGTGTCGACTTCACACTATCACGTGTGTTTGCTGAGCTGATGCTACTGCTGCTGCTCCAAGCCACCATGCCGTCGTTGTTTTCCTGAGCGATTTTTCCCCGGACCAGGCCCGCAATGTTGCAGGAAGATTTTGCCAGCCATTGTAAGCGCCACGTCTATCTTTCACTTTCACGCCGAGCGCCCCGACCTGGCACATAACTGCCTTCCGGCTGTTGGAAGTGCTCTCATACATCACTCCAGC
>SIXB01000568.1:19445-52670 GCA_007018985.1 Anopheles bwambae
TGTGTGTGTGTGTGTGTGTGTGTGTGTGTGTGTGTGTGTGTGCCTTGTGTGAGTGTCTTGTGTGAGTTTAAGCGTGCTCAAACAGACGTGGCTAGGCTTGGTTGGGAGTTGCAGCAAAACCAGAAACCCAAAGCTTACATCTGACCGCGAAAGTATGTGCAAAGGCAGAGAGCAACAAGACTCCCAGAGACAGTGTGCTTTCGATCTGCTCGCCAACGACTGGTACTGGAAAAACGAGTTGAACAAAGCTTCGTCGGGTGCATTGTATTGGGACGGTGCTTCGGGCGTTACACACGAAGAATGCCAACCAGACGTGGTGCAAGAAACAAATCAATGTCTGGTGATTGAGTTGCCCCTGTCAATTGGATGGCAATTGTAAAGGAACTTTAAGATGTTGGCGAGAGTCGAGTTGGTGCCTTTAGGAAATTTGTAAATTAAAGAACTTGAATATATGTATCCATTTCAAGCAATTTCGTTTCTTTGAGATTCCTTACATATTCTGCAGGGATTCCAGATCAATTCTAAAAGCAACACTTTTTCAGAATGCTATGGAATCTTATCATTAAACGACCAATAGTACATGTAGATTATGATCTTCTTCTTCTTCTTCTTTGGCTCAACAACCGTTGTCGGTCAAGGCCTGCCTTTACCTCTTGTGGGTTTGGCTTTCAGTGACTAATTGATTTCCCCCCATAGCAGGATAGTCAATCCTACGTATGGCGGCACGGTCTATTTGGGGCTTGAACCCATGACGGGCATGTTGTTAAGTCGTTCGAGTTGACGACTGTACTACGAGATTATGATCTACATATTGTCATTACTTGGATGATAGTTGTTGAATGGCAATACCAAGCGTGAGTCAGTAGCAAAAGTAACTAAATCCTGAACGGCTATTGCGAGATCCTCATTTCCACTGTATGTCTTTATACGTACGTACATAGAAGTAGCTATATCACACACACAGACATTATAAGGGACGTCTTCTTCTACGTCCAGTTTATGCTCAACGAGCACAATCTAATCGCCACCAGTATTTCTCCCCGTGCATAATTTCGTACGACTCTCCCGGGACAGCAGCACGGCTTCTCGCTCTTTTGCTCCAATCGTCGACCTACGGCAAGGTTAAGACATTAACCCGCAGGCACATCACGAAACACGGACCAGCACACTAACTACGCACCAAACAACTCCCTGCCAAAATCCGGTGCCTGACGGGAATATTTAATTGAATTAGGAACTAAACATCAGAACGTGTTCAACAAGCCGAAAATGCTCGCCCAAACCCTCCCGAGCGCTAACCAACTCCAACCAATTTCGCTGATGCCGCGTTTGACGGGTCCCAGAAGAATCGAACGAAAGAAAGCCTGGTACTATGCCTATCGGTATCGATCGACAGCGGGTTGAGGTGGGTTTGTATCAATGCCCCTTCCGAGTACACGCACACACGCTCGCCTCGCGCCTCGGGAGAGCATTGAAGCGTGCCGATTCCGAATTCCGAACAATAGTTGACAGCTTTCGGAGTTTCGGTAGAAGCAGGCATGAAAAAAACTGGGATGTGTCCTTATTTAGGTGCGGGCCAGCATGCCCACCACCCACCGCATCTTGCCGTTTAATCATACTCGATTGGTTTCGAAAATTTGATCCAGCGAAATATCGATTGAACTAAGAAAGAGCAAGCAGGCAAAAAACAAGCCAGTTCTGCCCGGGCAAACAGCATACGTGTGTATGTGAGTGAGAGAGGGAGAGGGAGAGAGAGAGTAAGAAAGAGGGCATGTCTCAAATCAATGTCTCAAGTGTCGCATCATCAAGTACACCTTCCTCGACGGTGAAGCCCAACCCAGGCGTGGGATGTTGCTTGCCATTCTTCACTGCATGTGTTGTGAGAAAAGTTTCAAATCTTAAATCAATCGATACGTCCTATTGCAGAATGCTGGGGACGTTTGGCTTTGCTTCTTTCTGAATCAGCAAATGCGTCGTGTAGATTTTCTGCAGAGCACAGCCGTTTAGGTGACGTATTGTAGAATTACAACACTTTCAATCTTAATTCAAACAGCCAAGGACTTATTGTATGTACCACTTCAACGTTATGATTGGCTTTGAATGCTTATTATCTCTTGCATCTTCCAAATTGTTCTAGCTTACCAAACCTAATTTGTGGTAGCCGCCTTTATTGGGACACATCTTACAGTTCCGAACGAGTTCAACTAATTACGCCACCACCAAACGATCCTTCGCGTTGCTTTTACACATTTTGTCTTCGCTCGAGACGTTGCAACTGACTCGCGTACAAGGACGTACATACCTCGCCAGTGCGGTGTAACACGAGACAATCATTTTTAATTAACCCTACGTCGTCATTTACACAAAGCACAAATCTCGGCCTCCACCTGACGCTCCGCTCAGCATTCCTGGAACGTGGTGGTGGTGCGGTTACGGTGCGGTGCGCCTAATTAAAAGTTATCTCTCGTCGGTTGTGCTCCCGTCCCGGTGACAAAAGGAACACGGCTGTTGTCGGCACCAAAAGGCACTTGACCGTGAAAGGTACTCGAGATAAATTAAAACGCTACTAAACGTTGGCACGTGGAGCTTACTGTGAGAAAAGAAAAAAAATGGAAAGCTTCAATGGGAAGTTTGTTTTTCACTCACATCGTCCAGATTGGTATCGGGTTTCGGCGTCCCCCTGAAGTATGTTAACTTGTGTGAAGCTTTATTTCGGGTGACATTAACACGCACATACACTTTTCTCTGTATCTATTAGAGGATGAAAAAACACCAACAAATGGGGATCGCTAGGGCTCGCCATGTTTTCCAATTTGGTTACTTAGCGTCAGCATTTATCTTAAAGTCTGCTCTCCGTCCAACGCATTCACCGGCGCTTCACAAACAAAAAACCAGACCCCATCGTTCATCAGCCTAGCGCTGTTCAGAGTGTCGTCTTAATTGAATTCCATCGGCCGACACTGTCCTTTTTTCTGTTTTGTTTTCGGTCGCCCTGCGTTTTGGATGGATGGGAAAGTTCTAATGATATTTATTCAATTATCCCCGGTCCGGTGGTTTTTAGCCGATGGTTTGAATTTACCCCCCGGCCCGGCGGACGGGTCTAATTTTGGAAACGTTTTTCACAAACATCTTCCTGGCGGGGTGCAATTGAATGAAAAGGTGGTGTTTTTTTCGTGTTATGATGCGAAAAGCACACTTGAAAGCTATCAAAATAATAATCCAGCTGAAGTTTGGTGTTGAAATCATGTTGACGCTTTCCAGTCAATCAGTATATGAGTTGTTATTAAGAAGGTTTTTTGTCAATTTGTGTCCTCGAGGTATTTACGTTTCATGCAGCTATTTGCCTACGTTTGTCTAGATTAGTCCAAATTTGTCGTGCAGCTTGCATACCTTCCGGCGCTTCAATCATCCTTTGATAAATAATTGCTAAAATCGAATAAAAATCTCAAATAACACCGTTGTTGTGCCCAAGTAAACAATGTTAGGGTGCTTTTGAACATTGCTCAACTATAAGTAAACATATGCCGGCCCAATCCATATTCTGATGCCTTTCTGAACAACTGAAATTGCAACTAAACATTTGCTTTCTCCAAATATTAACGTACGCATATATTACCCGTGGTTCGTTTCTTTAATGTTCATTTTGTTGCAATCAAACTGTTTGGATCTTTGTTTGAATTCATTTTGTACTATTTTAATAGTCAATTGTTAATTTTATAGTTATTGGGATACATTATTGACAATACATTCAATTTATTTTTGTAAATGAAGGCACCAACAAAAGCCTAGACTCCTTATAGCGAGTGGATCAACTTAGGGGTTTCACTTGTTTAGTTACAATTGAATGAATATCATACAGGCATCAGTATTTCAGTTCGACAACAAATGTTTACTTATAGTAGAACAATGTTCAAAAGCACCTTAAGATTGTTTATTTGGGCTCGAAAACCGAAACCTGTATTTTAGTCTAATTTCTTCATAGATATCATGGTAACTCTTATTGAATTATTGAAGGGCTTTCGTCCTACGCATAGTATGGCCATTGTCATCATTCAAAGTTTATATGCCCGTTAAAGTGTAGTTGTAAGCTATTTCAAACATACTCAAAATTTAAGAGCTCGTTTTACTCATCCATTTGCAATAAATGGAACCAAACAAATGTAATTGTTTATCAGTAGAGACTAAAAAAAGAGTTGAACCCAATCAACGAACGAATGTGTGTGTGTGTGTGTGTGAGCCGTACCGTAGTAATCGAATAAACGAATCGCTTCCCCTGCCCAGGTATAATGACATTAATGTGCGTAATAATAGCCAATATCGACCGGGTTGTAGCGGTGGTTCGTTTGCACGGTCGGCTGAGCGTTCCGGAGATTCCAAGCATCGAGTACCGGAAGTGTGGCCTCTTGAGCTTTGCCGCTTTTTTTTTGCACACCACTCTAGGTAAGGTTGGGCGCACACACACACACACATGTTTGAAACGAAAAGAAACGAGCAAGGATCCCACGTCTATTTATATCACCGACACCGTGCACTGTTTCTTCACTGCTATCACTTGCAGGCGGCATTCGTTACGCGAACCACGAAAAAAAAGAACGAGCTACAAAACCGTTTTACCGAATATTTCCACACCCATATCGGAATCGAATCAATATTCATGTATTCCAAATTTCATTGTCACACCGGTTCGGTCCGTTTCACCCGGTGCACGCGCTGTCACAATTTATCCAATTGGCAGGTCTATCAGCGGCAGCGCACGTTCGGCTCGGCTCGCTGCACCATCCCTCTCGTTCCGGTCCCGGTGTGTCAAATTGGACATTTTACAAGGTGTGCTTGCGGTATGTGCCGTGTCTGTTCTGTGCTGGCCGCGTGTCGATTATTTCTGACACACCGTTTAACAATCTGTTTGAAGGTTTTTTGTATTGGTCGTTTTTTTTTTTGCGCTATACCCACCTCAAAACCATGTGTATCGCTTCACAACACTTTGATCTCACGGTTGCACTGCAGCCCGTGTATCCTCGGTGTGGTGTCGTTTTTCGTCCTTTGGGGTGGGCTGAAAATGGAAGATACGACGCTCGCTGTGTCGGCGATGTGAAATGCAAATGGGAAACGCACACTGTTACTGTCACAGTGGTAACTGTCCTGTCGAACCCGAGCTTGTAGAGCGCTCGTTTATTGGCTGTGGTTTTGTACTTTATTACGGCCGGCCACCCCTTCCAGTTGTCTCGTAGCCCCCGCAAAGTTGTTCAGCCAACCCGCCTTAGGCGATCGTCTCATCGTTTCCCGGATGACATTGAGCGTCCTTCGAGTGAGCGTTTTTGCCACATGCTAACCCAATCCCCGGGCCAATCGCCCGGTGGTACGCTGGGTCAACCTTATCCGGTTGAGAATTTCCCCGGGACTCTCGTACCCCTGCGCACCCGAAGATGGGCTGCTTTTATCCGAGTAAAAAAAGGGAAAGTCCAACGCCTTTCCGTAACGCCAGCCCAGCTCAACCGTAACGAGCCCGGGGCTAAAAGCTCTCTGGGTCACTGTCCCAGGACGTCGTTCTGTCGCTCGCTTTCCACTGTCCTTGCTCGATTTCTCAAAAACGGGTTCTTGTCGGACGGGTTGGGATGAGAATCAGGTGGAATTAAATTACATTTGAAATTGCCCAACGCAAAAACGGGGAACCGCCCCAATCCATGATTGGAGGGAAACCGGTTTCCCAATGTGTCGTGCCGAGTGGCTGGGGCCGGTCGTGTCGAACCATCGGAACCGCCTAACAAGGGCTGGCCCCACAATGCGGGAAGAATTGTTCGAAATTAATCCAAAACGCCCGTGTGCACAAGAGGGAGGGCAAGGGAGACTGTTTTGGGCAGTGCGAGCAGAGCAAAAATCAACATCATACTCCCTCTCGATTTGTGAAGGAAGAAAAGAAAAAAGAAGCAGCTTCACGAAATAAAGACGATACAGACATGCTCATCTAATTTAGATTGCCCCTGTGTGTGCCTGCGAGAAACAGCCGAACGAACGAACCGAGCCTGTCTGTTGCCGGTTGCCGTCCGAAGCACGGCAAACAAATCAACAGCCCAGCGAAGAAGCTTCCAATAGCTGTCCAAAGCAATATAAAACGTCCACGCCCGGATGTGCTATTAGGAGAGCATTAGAACAGAAGCATCCAAACAGCAGGCAGTGCACAAGCGTAACCAGTGTCTGGAGGAGTATTTACTTTTCAGAGTGCTTGAGCTTTCGAAATTAATTAGCATGTCTGCTAAAGTCCATTGGCAGAGAGAACTGGGGCACTGGGTACTTATTAAACTATGGTATAGTACCCGGCAGTGTGGACTGAGCTGTTCAAACATATTAAATAATTGCGCAATGCGATGCAACAACGCATGTTTGTTGTTTTTGAAAGCGGGCTCTTAAATTTTTGTTTTCCTTAATGAATTATATTTTTATGGAAGCTATTAGTTAGCCGTTTGGCTTGGCCATACCTATGGAATCAAAAAAAAAAAACACTGGTTTGTCTTCGATCAAACGTACTATTTTTTCCAGGGGCTACGCACGGATGTCGCTAAGAGATCGTGTTGAATCTGTTATTGCAAGATGTAATTCAGAACCAATTTTAGAGTTTTAGAGACATAAAAATCGATACATAATCGGATTTTCAGATACGCAATTTTTCACTAACGCAGATTTGGAATTACGGGATTTTAATTTCACCGCCAGTAGCCGATAATTAGAAATATTCACGTGATGAGTTGTAATTTTCATACTTAGTTGTTCTCTTAATCTATCTATTCATTGTTTTGTTTTTCGTTATTGCATTATTATTTTCCTATTATTATTATTTCATGACATGCATTTATTTAAATAATATTTTCTTATTTTGTAAAACACCATTCACACCAGTCTTATTTAGGGAATAAAGAAAATTATGCTTATTTTCTGTGATTATCTTAAGTTATTCGTAATTTTTAATTTTATGTTTGAAAATTAAATTAAAGACTATAAACTACAACTAAAATTACCCAATCTTCAGCGGTAGTTTGATTAAAAATCCATTATATGAGTTACAATGTGACAGGGTTTTTCCTAATCAAATTTCAATTTCTACAACATTTTTCGTTGATTGCGACATGTTTTACGAATGATATGCTATGCTATGAAATGTTGTATTTGCATTACAATAATGTTCCAGTTTATTCACATGATTTTCAACAAGTCTCAAACTAGATTAAGTTTCACAATTATTTGTAGTGTGTTGAAAATCATGTGTAAGTTATGACATTTTATTTTGACGCATTTGACAGCGGTTGAAAAACATCTTGAAGGTGATGAATAATGTTGAGCAGTAGTGTTGTGCACTTTGGAGGGCACCCACGATTCTGATCCAATTCCGGCTATTGTTAAACCGATTCCAACTCAGGCAAAAGCCGAACCACTAATTCCGCCCGAAGTCTAAGTCGTCCGGAGTTGTTTCGAGTCGTGCAAATTCGTCCAGAGTTGTTTGGAGTCGGAGTCGTTCGGAGTCGGAGTCGTTCAGAGTCGTCCAGAGTCGATTTGTTTCGATGTTTTGAGTTGTTTCGATAATGGACGACTCCGACTCCCAACAACTCCGAAGGAGTCTTAGTTTCGAATTTATCCGAGTGTGATCGGAGTCGATTCCGGACTTTTGCCAAGCACATTTTTGTGCACATTCGAAATTGGCTTGGAAAACCCCCCTATCTTCGCAACACAATATATTACGATACTGACATGCAGACAGTGAGTAAACATTTAAGCTTGACGGCCTGTAGTACGTCTCTCTGTGAAGTGACTGTAAAGCAATTTAAATTAAAAATTGTAGAAGTTAATATATCAAACAACCAAGTAAACATAAAACGAACAACTGTAAAAAATGCTTTCAAACATTTGAACTCCAAATTAGAGTCAACTGAAAGCTAATTTTTTTCAAATGCTAATTGTTCTTTATTGCCATAGCACTTAATGACTCGTAGATTCAACATATTTGTGTTTTATTTTCTTTAAATAAACCCCTAATTACGCAATGAGTTCAATCAATGCAAACAGAATTTAATGTTAATAACAGCAACTCAGCAACAATCCAACGCCTTTCAACAAGCGTCTTAATAAGCTGCTAATTTTTCACAAAGTTGAGCTTTAATTTAAATTTAAATTGGATGCTTTTGTTGACAGCCCCGAAAGGCTTGGGGGAGGGAGCAAAAACCAAACGAGTTGATACATACCGATGAGTAATGAACCACTCAGCAAAGCATTAACCCCCTAGCCAAACAATTTCCAAACTCTCCCACCCGGTGCGCTTTGTCTTACTTTAAGTTGACAAAGAATTTGCCGCTCGTTACAAAACGGCTCGCACCGAGCGGGCACGAATCGTTCCCTGCCAAGCAAGCAACATTTTCCACCCCACCCCACGCTCCAACCGGGCAGCGGCGGCCCCACATGAGCACCGTTCATGAGTGCCGTGGTTAGCCGTGGTGTGCCGCTCGACAATTTCCCCCTTGTCAACTTAACAAATCATCGCTTCCCAGTTCGCCAGTGCCGCCAACGATGAATTATCGCAAAAAACCGTGCACCCACCGCTTCCGAGTTGCGCTGTTTTCGTGGAAGCAGTAAGAGAGCCTGCCGGGGAAAAGAAAAATCTTCATCCCACCCTTCATCCCCGACAGCCCGTTTTCCCCTGTTGGACCGGGTGTGGCAGACGCGATGATTTTCATCCTTCCGAACATTAACTGTGCAATGCAAAAGGCTTCTCGACCCTAGTCGCCGCCGCCGACGCTCGAAAAGAAAAAGTGAGCAAAGACGGCTCCGGTCGACCCCTGAAAGTTAATCCGATTACCGACGGAAATCTTAACTGTTTCGCACAAGTGAGCTTTCCTTTCTTGCGGAAGGCCTACAATGGTTGTGGGTGGAGGTAGCGAGAGGTAAAGAAGCGAGAAAAGCCCCCGGTTTTTCGATCTTGCTGCAATACTGAACTGTTTTTGCTTGGCAGTGCGTTTGTTTCTTTTTGTATGTGTTGTTGTCTTCCATTCATACCTTCCCGTGAACGAGGGTGTGTGTGCGCTCATGTCACTCCACAATGTGTGAAGAAAAACAATCTTTTCGCCCTCAAATGAGCGGCAGATTAATAAATCATTTTCCGATTACTTACATATTCTGTTCCCTTCCTTCTTTTTTTGTTTTGTGCCATTTTTGTGTGCTTCTCTTTCCCTCCACATTAATTTCAAACACGCCAGGGAGGGAAGGAAAACGTTTTCCCGTTTAATGGAGAGCCAATCAGAAAATCGAAATCTCTCCATGTTGTACTTAAACGCAAGAAAGCGCGCCCGAAACGCACATTACAATATGATTCCGATCGGTTTCTCGGTAATGAGCTTTCTGTTCGCTAAAGCTCGCGGCAGGGGTTCCCTCGCCTGCTTTAACATTGCTTCTTGGTTTTGCTACAATATTTGATTGCACGCTGTCACTTTTTCCTTTCAGACAACGTAGCAAAAAACAGTCATTTCCCCACTCCTCAGTAGCCGTCTCATCCTGTTTCCCTGCTTTTTGCCTGAAAAACGGTAAACGAGGCTCGTATTGCGAAAATTGCGTATTAGATAATAATTCGCCCCGAAGTGAACCGGTCTAAAAAAAAGAAAATGGATCTTGACGGAAAAAGCAAGCACACACACAGACACACACACAACCCAATACGGACGCATCGGGAGTCAACGAGGAGAAAAATTAGTCGACATCATTAACCGCCGTACGCTGTACGGCTGTTCTGCCGGGTGACGGCGACATCCTCCACAGACTACACGACCCATTTCGCTACTTCATCGTAGTATAAAATTACATTTCACATTTTGGAAATGATGGCAGTTTCGCTTGTTTCTTCATTCCTCTCCGGCAAAGGAGAGTATCTTTTCCCCCGTGCCCCGAGTGACACAGTTTCGCACGAAACGATACATAATAAGCATTAGTCCCGGGTGGCCCAATCGGAACAACGGTGTGGGTTCGCGGTTTTTATGCGAAGCCGGTGGTTTCGGCAACTGTTATTAAAATTTAACTTTGCCACTCCCGAAACAATTGGTGTGCTTTTGGTACTCCCTAAGCCGTGCAGCGGTGTAACAACTCGGTGGGCAATCCGACCACGTTTGTGCAGGACCTTTTTTCACCCTAACGGCAGGTTAATAGAGTGTGAGGTATTTGGAGCTTTGCCGTAAAGATTCTTTTTTTATTATTTCTTTCTTTCGAGGAACCATCCCAAAAGAATTCCTTTTTGATTTTCACTGCTTTCTTTTTCTTTGTGATATTCCACCCCGTTACTATCCCACAGGTTCTTCAAACAGCTTTGCAAAAAGGTTGGATGAACAAGAAAAAACATCCCGTCTCAACAGGATTCCACACCAGTGTCGAGTGTTTTCTTTTTGATGTAGCCGATAAAATGTGCTGCGGCTTTTTTCCCGTTTTCCCTTGCGCACACGGCCTGTTCCTTTCCAGCTTCAAAGTTTTTCACCCTCGCAACGCAACCCGTTTCGGACAAGAATTTTGATGAGCTCATAAAGCACGGAACGACTTCAAAACCTTTTCGGTATTCACATTTACACATCCACGAGCTAACCGGGCAATCGTTCGTAGCCGGGCACGCTGGAGTGCCTTTTTGACCGACGGCCGCATCCTCCTGCACATTCGAGGCATGGCCCTTTGCCCTTTTGTGTGTGCCAAATTCCCTTCCGTTTTGCGTTTGCGTGCCCTGTTTGACACTTCAACGGAATTGGACGGGCTAGGGCGGAGGAAGACGCTTGAGGGCTGAAGATGATTGCAAATCCGACACCCGTTGCGCAGGGAAGTAGTAAAAGAACCAGTAGGGAATTGCGCCAGCTTACCGTTTACGCAGCCACACTGTCAAACGTTTGACAAAGGTTAACCGCAACTGACAAAAGCCGCTCCAGCGCCGTGCCAGGCGGGCGGGCGCAATTCGTACCTTTCAAACAGTGGTTGAGCGTGTTGATTGGTGGTTTAACTGTCCCTTCTTTTCAATGTCCGGTTATAATTGTCTGGAGAAGAGACATTTTTGAAGAAAACAGAACCCCAAACAGCAGAACACCCCTGCAGCAATAAAGCTTTTAGTAAGATTGCGCCTAAATGTAGGCAATGTTTTTTTTAAATAAGCTTCAAATGCGGGACCCACTACATTCATGCATAGAAATAAAGTTGTCAAAACAGAATAAGTCGCTTAACAATTGAAAACATGTCTACAGTTTTCAACAAAGCTTCCTTTCATCGATTTCGACGTAATTACCACTGCAATACAACTCCTCTCGATCGATTAGCCCATTAGCTTCTCTAGCACGTTGGCATAGCTATCATCATCGGCAGCCCACCTCCTCCAGCCTGCTCTACAGCAACAAATGACTTTTCATCATCATCATCCTTTATTTCCACTGCAACGGCTGCGTGATTGATTCCACATGTTTCTCTCGTCTGCGAAACAAGGCTGCGGTCTATAATTAAGATTGATTCATTTCCATCCGCACGACCAAAACGGGTGCGCAACCACCTCCACACGAGCACGTAACCACAACGCAATCCACTAATCTTTCTCTCGCTATCCGTCGCTCCGTTTCTAATGTTTTTAACATACACACCCTACTTTGCTCTTCTTTTCTTCCACCCGACAGACGTACATGGCACCCTGGCTCTCGATATTCGGCGACTTCACCAAGGACGCATCGGCAATGTACAACAACTTCCGCGTCTACGGTACCGGTCTGCTGTGCGTGATGGGTAAGTTGCTGCCGCTGCCAAATCATAAATCGATCGACGAATGCTCCGAAGCATCATGCCCCCATGATGCTGGTTTCTGTTTTCTGTACGAATAGAGCGAGCGAGCGAGCTTAGCTATGCTTTTCAAAGAGCGAAACGTAAGCGAAAAAAAAAACAAACCCCGATCCCCACTCACCAACAAAGGACCGAGGACACATTAAAACGTCAATGCAAGTGGAATCAATGCGCTACTGCTACCGGCAGCTCCTGCAGCGCAGTCTCGCGTGTACATTTGTTGAATCCTATTGGAAACCCTCCAAGCCGTTAATCATTCGCCGCTCGCCGTCCGCCGTCCACCTGAACTCGGTTTCAGGCTACGATTGCCCGTCCTTGAAATGAACGCGCGGCATAACGGTTCAGCCATGAAATAACTTTACCACACCACGCACCCAAAAACCGACTGCCACCGATAAATCACGTCCAATTCGTCCAATTTGTTCTACAGTGCTGCTGCACATGCACATACCGATCTGCCGGCTCGCGGTTTAGAATTTGCTAGCTTCACTTCGCTCAATCGCTTTCTGATTGGCTTTCTGTTCATTTGCAATTTCGCTTCACGCCCCCCCTGTATCATGTGCGCTCTGGTGTGCGCGGCTGTCACATAATGCACGCGAATGTAATTTCCCTTCGCATCTTCTCATTTCACCTATCTCCCTGTATAGGTCTGATCGTGTACGTTGGTGTAAAGTTCGTGAACAAATTCGCCACGGTGGCGCTGGCCTGTGTCATCTTCTCGATCATCGCTGTCTACGCTGGCATTTTCGATAACATCGATGGAAACGATAAGCTATTGTGAGTATCGTGGGGGATGGATCGCCCAGTTCGTCATGCTACCTGGGACAAATAATTTGGGAACCAGCTATAGTGGGAAATTGCCAACGGTCCTTTCGGTTTTCGGTGTGCTGGCTTTGTTCCATTTTGATACCTCCAGGGGGAGGGGCTTTGTGGTTTTATGCCCACCACACGGTCATGTTTAACACTTACCAACTACATTTAGACATGTACACCTCAGTGACGGTTTGTGGCTCACGGTGTTTTCTTTTTTGTTCCCTTTCCCCCCCAAAATCCCTTTCTTTGCCCCGGCAGCATGTGCGTGCTAGGAAAGCGATTGCTGAAGGACGTTGCCGTCGCCAACTGCTCGAAGGATGAGGGCGGTGTGCTGTGGAACTACTTCTGCGCCTCCGGCGAATGTGATCCCTACTTCAAAGGTGCGTACGTACGTGGTTTTTACACTGCCGCGCGTCCCTGCTCTCCATTACCTCTCTTACCTCTCCTACCATACTACACATTTCACAGAGCAAAACGTTTCGCTGGTGCGCGGCATCAAGGGGCTGAAGAGTGGTGTCTTTTTCGACAACTTGTTCCCATCTTTCCTGCAGGTGAGTGCAAACTACACTTCTAAACTATCGATGCGATGAGCTGGCTTCCCCTCCCAGTGCCGGATGGATGTGCAGCTATGCGCGGTGTAACACTTACAGGCTCTGGGCTCTGGGCTCTGGGGCTGAAAGATCAAAGACTGTGTGATGGTGATTGATTTTACCAACGCTGCACGCTTACATGGCTTGTGTCTCTTTTGCAGGAAGGGCAGTACATTGCGTACGGTATGGATCCGGAGCACATCGAACCATTGGACCGTCCGAGCTACAACCAGGTGTACGCTGACCTTTCGACTGCCTTCACGATTCTGATCGGTATCTTCTTCCCGTCGGTAACTGGTAAGTACCGGTGACAGTGCTGAACTTGATTGGCTACCTTTTTGCGTTACGAAAGCTACATAATCCGTATCTTTTCAATTTAAACCACTTCATTGGTTCAATTGTTTCGTGCTTCAAAAATAGTATTTTTGTTGATGGATTTTATCTTGGTTGGATTGACAAAACTCTGCATTTCAACGAATATTTCAATTATTGGATTTATTAATCGTGAAGAATCTTATAACAATTTCGTAGGAAAGTTCAAATTCATAGAAAAATATATCCTAAGCTCATGTGTGAAAGAGGAAGTAGTAACATCACCAAAGACTTCAGAAAAAATCTGGAGAAAATGTTCAATGCAGATACTCGATGCTAAAAACTAAAGACATGAGCCGTCACAATATTTATTTCCTTTTAAATTTGATAATTTGGATATTAAAGTTTCGACTACATGACCTCGGTTTAGATTTTGTTGTGGATTTATTTATCCAAGGTTATTTAATAATTTAATTTAATTATACTGTGTTCAATGTCTTTTTTTAATTGTAAAACATACCAATGAAATTGAACTGGTTTGAAAGGTCACACTGACTACGATGGAGACGCCTGGTACTTTGTAGGAATAACGATGGTACAATATTCGAAGCAAGTATTACAATAGTGTACAGCGCGGGCTGCTTTGTTCTCAATTTAGCATTGAAGATTTAGCCTTATTACAAAGTATGCAATCAATCATATTCTTTTAATGTACGTGTCATTTCATGTACTTAGTACCATAACGGCTGAAGCTTAACCGCAGACTCTGTAACCAACGCAAACAAAATAATCGTGTACCAGAATTTAATCGTACATTGAATATGTTTTATTCCGTATAAATGCCTATATTTTGGCTAGTTGATTTATCAATCATAATGTCATACAATTTTTTTCATTAAAACAATCAAAAATGTGTAAAAGTCAAGACTTCAAAAACTTACTACTCAAAACTGACCCACAAATACGCTGCCAACTATGCACATCATACAGAATTTTAAAGTGTAACTCTTGCCCGTCCATCTCGCACAAACGCGGTATGAAATTCACCGAGCACTAAAACCCGAAACCAGAAACAATACGAGCAGCACCAGCTACTAGCCAAAAACATACTGCTGACTTGCAGCGTCATGCTCATCGCTAATCGTGCTATCGCTGATCCGGCTTCCGAAAGTGGCGTAGTACGGTGAAGCTAGGTAGCTTAATGTCACGAAATCCACGATTGCTCTTCACAGCTGGCAGAATGCTTGACGGTGATTTTTTTTTCTGGTTCGTTCAGTCAGCATGCCCTCTAGCCATTGGGTGCCACAGCTACCTCATTGGCTTCTTCTCGAGAGAATATATAGAAAAAAATCCCCCAAACGGGTAGAACATCTACCAGCTATTGTCCCACGGTCTCACAACCATAACCAATTCTGATAAGCTACTTGAAACAGGGCGGACATTTTAGACGGAAAACTAGGGTGGAGCAAGCTCCAACATGCTCCCGCTAACATCGTCAGCGCTATGGCACGGATGAGATGAGCTGCGACAGCTACGATGCAATAACCGTACCAGGGGCCAGGGATAATTGCAAAAGTCGTTACCGTGTTGTGGCCCGTGTGGGCTAGCGCAGCCATCTCCTCCCCCCCACCGAAAAGGTCGTGGGCTAAACATGGGCCCGCAAACTGAAGAATGCTCGCAGGTTGTTCGCCTTTGAGCCGAAAGTTTTTCCATTTCGCCACGCTTCCCGGAAGGTTGCGCTGTCAGATGAAAGGTGACGCGGGTCTGGCCGCGAGAGTGGCATGACTTGCTTGACACGAAAGAAGAAATCTTCCCGTGCCCTTTGCTGAGGGGGGTTTTTTTCGCGTTCCCATTGCCCCGATCATCAGGTAATTGGTTTTGTTTTGTGAAAGGGTTGGCGTGTTTTTTTTGTGTTCCCAGTTATCAGGAACGGGATCAATCAAACGGGAAATTGTCCGAGTGCAGTCTGATTAAAAAAGATTTGCTGGGATCTTAAGCTGTATTGAGTAGGGATAAGATGTTTTTCTTGCCCGGCAATACCATTAGGCTGCTGGGCCAATTCTTCTAAAACGTTTTTTATTTTTTTTTTTGTTGTGGACTTTTTAACAGTTCCGTTGCTTTTTGTCTCCGAAGGTCAAGCATAAAATAAATTTAAATAATTCATGTTTATTCCTTTCTCTTAAATAGTTCAACCCCTTCTGTAAAGGCAAAAATCAATCCGTCAAAGAACTTCTTCAACCAATTAAGACAAAATTTAATATCACAGCCATTACATTTTTAACAAACATGCTCTACAAGATTCTAGAACATATTAACTGTGGTTAGAAAAGAAACATTACTAAAGAAACATTCATTTGAAGATCTTGGCGATTATAATGAACGATCATGCTGTTAATGCTTTTACTTCTTCTCCTTCTACAACAATAAAATTGATTTATGGCATTTTTCCCCCGTTTTGTAGATGGTTTGGTACACATCAACCAGTCATTAAATGTTTTTTAAATCGCACTGTAATGGCTGTTCTATTGCGCTGGGTTGTTCTGTGAAAATGTCCTTATGCATCCAACAAGTAATAGGTTAAATATAAGATCCCTTTAAACTTTATATTTAGCACTTTTGTAGATTTAAAAGAATTTGTATGTGACGAAAGTACACAAAAAGCTGGTTTAGTTTAAAAAATTTAGCAAAAAAACCTGTGAGATATTTTTGTTTTAATCGTAAACGTAATTTTAACCGTAAAATGTAATACGGTAGATGTTCGTTAACTGGGGCTTGTTTACTTTTCAGTTAACGGAAAATGTTCGCTTTTTAGCTGGTAAAAGCATCGAAATACAAATAAAAATATTAAAAGAGCTAAGCTATAAAAGATTTCAGTAAACAACATCTAGTCAGGCAATATTTACTGTACTTACAGTCAGTCCAAAAAGTATTCGTCTAGCTGAATATTTTGCAGAAAAAGGCGAATTATGACCGCAATAGGCATGGGGTGGTGAAAGTGATCATAGGGTTTGATAAAGGGAATGTCAATACACACGTACTAGTAAAAAATAAGCATTTAAATAGTGAAATAACAACTATATTATTAAAAAAAAAAAGTCTTTTGAAGGCTCGTAAAAAGTATTCGTCTATCAGACTATTGGCGTAATATGCGTATGATAACAAAGGTTAAGGAAAATGTTCTGATCTTGTTTCTTATTGCACTTATGACTATTGTTGACTACTTGACCAACGCAATAACTCATTTGAACCTTAAAAAAGGCGTATTTTTGACCCACACATCTTACAAAACTTGTTCCAATTATTCTCTTGTAAAAAGATTGCATTTCCGGGCCACGTGGTCAAGTTCCATTGAAAACTTGGCAACTTATATCATATTGAGTGTCTACTAAATCATTTTCATCCGTTTGGTTTCAGCTGGTTTGGTGTTTTGGGCAAATGGCAATGCTCTGTATGTTCTCCAGCTCGACTGATCTTGAAACATGTGGTACTATTTAAGTACAATTTCTCAGAACTGGGGCCCAAAGTACTAAAAAACTGCAAGAATATATTTCCCCATATCATCTCCTATCAATTTGAATCATTTTTGTAGGTCACCTTTCCTCCTGCTTCCTGGTGTAATGACACCATGGTGCTACCGTTACACGAGATTTGCTGCTACATCTTAGTAGACTGTATTCGCTACAGTAGACGGTGGCCGTATGACCTTGACGAGTTTAACTTGATTTAATATGTTGGTACAGCCTAATTTGAAATGAATTTTTGAATTATTTGATGCTCCTTATCAGTTTTGGCTACTTTCTGCGTGTGGTATTATTCAAACAAAACATGTTTGTAACATCTCATCCATTCAAGGCATATCATTGGCTACAATGCTACCAGCTACAATGAAATGCAATATGATCCATCAACCAAATGTGACCCATATATTTTCCTGTTCTTATTGGCCATCATAAAATACACTGATTCCTTGGTAATTAAACATTAAAACTCCTTCATTCGTTAGATTAACCGTCAAGGATGGCTGCTTACATGGCAGTTTGTCATACAATTAGTGTCAGAAAACGGCCAAACGCTGATCAAATGAAGGAATGAGGTCTCCCACATATTTTGTAACCTTTTAAAATGAGTAGGATAGGTTACGCACGGGATTAAGATAAGATTTTCGCTTTCATGCTCCATTCCTTTAACTCCCCCCACCTTTAGTGCCTCACTGACCGCTCGAAGTGCAATTAAAACAACAGAAATGCATTAATTTAGAAGGAAGGCACTCGGCAGATTTAAAATAATTAATTTAATTCATGTCTACGTAATGTTTGGCCAGCATAAATGATTAGAAAGCTAGATTTATGTGTTTTGGTTGCTATTGCACTATTTAAATGTTTTTTTTTTTTAGCAAAACATGTGTATTGATGGTCTCTTTATCAAACCCCATGATTACTTTTACCACCTCATGCCTATTGCGGCCATAATTCGCCTTTTTCTGTAAAATATTCAGCTAGACGAATACTTTTTGGACTGACTGTATCAAAATAATATGACCTCTCTGGCTGTTTTGACCGTGATAAAAGCTTCTCTAGAAATAGAGTATGAATTACAATGCTGGCTGAAATCATCTATTTTGATGAAATAAAAAAAAAATAACATTGAATGGCCAAAATCGCAGACTTTTTACTCAAATAATGATGAAACCCCAACAAAACAATGTTTACCTAGTAAAAACACAAGCGATTCTTTTCAGACAACGATGCTCGAAACTCTGTGATGTTCTTAAAATCCAAACCAATATCCTAAAAATTATGCAAACAATATTGAAATTGCAATTTGAAAACTATTCTTAAAAAGCGTTGCTATCTCATTGAATGATAAGCGAAGTATTGCACTATTGAACGTGCCCTCAAGCACATTACACATTGTCTAAGTTTATATTCATTTATTACCAAAGCATCGCTGCTTTAGCTGACCCGAAAACAAAACAAAATACGCAACCCACACAACCAACTTATAAAGACGGTCGGTATTGTGCCACAGCATATTTGCTGATTGCTCGCTTCCAGTTTGCTCCTTACAACAAACACACAGCAAGCAACCTAAATCTCTATTTTATCAGTACTTCTAGTCAGTTATTTTCGACCCTCCCACCGTCCCTTATCAAGGACCAATTTTCCCGTGGAGGGAGGGCGCCAAAAAATTGTACCCAAAAGTAGGTCATGTGAACGATTTTGCCAAGGCAGGACCGCCTCCCAGGGCTAACATGTCGTTTGTCCTGACAGTTATACGGTCCCTGAGTTGCTGTACGGTATGGTGCTCGTTACCCTGTACCAGCCGTACTCCCCGTCCCAAAGTCAACTAAATCCCTTACCCCGTCGACCCAATCACTTACTCGCCGCTGTTTTCCATTTCCACCAATCCACAGGCATTATGGCTGGCTCGAACCGTTCCGGCGATTTGGCGGACGCACAAAAAAGTATTCCCATCGGTACGATTGGTGCCATCGTGACGACCTCGACCGTGTATCTGTCGTGCGTGCTGCTGTTTGCCGGCACCGTCGACAACCTACTGCTGCGTGACAAGTAAGTGACGGATCAGTGTTGGCGTTCGTTGTTGCGTTAACTTTTGATGCGGATGTCTCACACTGTCTCCCACTGTCTCCCACTCTCTCTCGCTCCCACAGGTTCGGACAGTCCATCGGTGGCAAACTGGTGGTCGCGAACATGGCCTGGCCCAATCAGTGGGTTATCCTGATCGGCTCCTTCCTGTCCACGCTCGGTGCCGGGCTGCAGAGCTTGACCGGCGCACCGCGACTGCTGCAGGCCATCGCGAAGGACGGTATCATCCCGTTCCTGGAACCGTTCGCCGTCTCGTCCAAGCGCGGCGAGCCGACGCGTGCCCTCATCCTGACGCTGCTCATCTGCCAGTGCGGCATCCTGCTCGGCAACGTCGATCTGCTCGCCCCGCTCCTGTCCATGTTCTTCCTGATGTGCTACGGCTTCGTCAATCTGGCCTGCGCCCTGCAGACGCTGCTGCGCACACCGAACTGGCGGCCACGCTTCAAGTACTACCACTGGTAAGGCGCAATCATTTGGGACCACTGCGCATAGAGCTCATGCTAAAACCGCCCCGTGTCGGTCATGCCCTTTTCCCTCCCACACCCGCAGGTGTTTGTCGCTGATTGGGCTGACGCTCTGCATTTCCATCATGTTCATGACCTCGTGGTACTTTGCGCTGATTGCGATGGGAATGGCCGTGCTGATTTACAAGTACATCGAGTACCGGGGGTAAGTTTTCGCAGTGTCACGAGCATTATATCACCGGACTTTGATAACACCCTATTCTATTGTACCCGTGTGCTCACTCCTCCATTCCCAAACAGTGCCGAGAAGGAATGGGGTGACGGTATCCGTGGTATCGCCCTGTCCGCCGCCCGCTACTCGCTGCTCCGCCTGGAGGAGGGCCCGCCGCACACGAAGAACTGGCGCCCGCAGATCCTGATGCTGGCCAAGCTGAACGACGACTTTACGCCCAAGTACCGCAAGCTGTTCTCGTTCGTCTCGCAGCTGAAGGCGGGCAAGGGTTTGGCCGTGGTCGTGTCGCTCATACCGGGCGATTTTACGCGGCGGGCGGGCGAGGCGGCCGCCGCCAAGCAAGCGCTGCGCAAGGTCATGGACGACGAGAAGGTGAAGGGCTTCTGCGACGTGCTGGTGGCTTCGAACATTGCCGATGGGCTCTCACACGCGTAAGTAGTGCGGGATGGCGGGAACAACTTACGCAATTCTCACAACATCTTCCGCACTTCTTCCTCCGCATTCCGGGCGCCCGGGGTAATGAATGGGAAACAATCTTGCCAAAACTAAGCGAAATCAAATATTCATCACAATCCAACCTGTTATAGGTTGGGCAACATGGAAGCCCGGTGCAAACAGTTCGCTTTCTCTCTCTCTCTCTCACCCGGAGCTCTAGCCGGCATCGTTCCGAAGCATGCCGGACCTTGCAAACCCACACTCACACAGACACAGCCAGAACTCCACAAGAACGCACCATAATTTCTATCATATTTTATCAATTTCTCATATTTTCCCATCACTAAGCCCGGGCATTATCTTTTCCCTGCCGTGGAAGGAGGGTCCGTGTATTTGATGTAGCCCTCAGGCTACGGAGCACACCGGACTCTGCTGGAGCGTCTGTGTGTTAGCTGCAATCAATTTCCCGTTCAAGGTTTGGATCCTTCTCGCATCGCCCTCCCGGGTGAATGGTATTCTCCGTCCACAAAACCCCCCAGAGGTTCTCCGCGCGCACAAGAAATACGGCCCAGATGGGACCGATAAATAAAAGGGGCAACTTTTTGCCGACAGACTCCGATTTTCTTCCCTTTTTCCCTTTTTTGGTACAGGTGAAACGGACCTCTACCACTGCTGGTTCACCTTTGTGTGGTTGAATAATCGGTTTCTGAACCCTTGCCAGAAGAAAGGCTTTCGCTGTTATCAGGCCGGGTGCATCGGGGTGCTTGGAAATGAAATTAATACATTTTAAATCAATGTCTCAGTTCTCCCCCGGCTGCGGAGGGAGGTGCAACAGTCAATGGATGTTAATTAACACTCCAATGATGATAGGAATGATAGGATTTAGTGTAAGCATTTATCGGCAAATGGATGATAAACTTTTGGATGACGGGAAGGCTTTCCTTTTGGAGATATACATAGCAATACTGCTGACTGGATGTCTGCAGGGCAATTACTTTCTTTAACTTATTTATGACTGCTTGAACGTTAAAACGTATCCCGGTGCGCATTAAAGCTAATGCTGAAATGAATATTCTACGAGCGAAACTACTGCACGATAAACAACCCCGTCCTGATGGGGTGTTTGCTTGATTACGATTCCTTGTGCCACACGATACGAGTGCTTTTCCGAATCAACTCACACTCGCCCCCGCACACAAACATTGCACATGATTTATTTATAAGACTCGGTGGATCATTGGCATTTTCTTATCTTTTACTTGGTGCAACAACAAAAAAACGACAACATAAACCACAGCGTGCAAACCATTGGGCTCGGTGGCATGAAGCCGAACACGGTCATCATCGGCTGGCCGTACGGTTGGCGTCAGAGCGAGGACGATCGCACCTGGCACGTGTTCCTGCAAACGGTGCGCCACGTTAGTGCCGCCCGGATGGCGCTGCTCGTCCCGAAGGGCATCAACTTCTTCCCGGCCATCGGCGATAAGGTGGGTGCACCTCTAACGCCCGTACATCTGCCCGCTAACGCGTTACCCCTTTCTTTCTCCGAAACCCCTGCAGATTGCTGGAAACATTGACATCTGGTGGATCGTGCACGACGGCGGGCTGCTGATGCTGCTGCCGTTCCTGCTGAAGCAACACCGCTCGTGGAAGAACTGCAAGATGCGCATCTTCACCGTCGCCCAGATGGAGGACAACTCCATCCAGATAAAGAAGGATCTGAAGATGTTCCTGTACCATCTGCGTATCGAGGCGGAAGTGGAGGTCGTTGAAATGGTAAGTCGAGCTCGCCGGAAGTATGGTGTAAATGTAAAACGAAGTGTTGTTGATTATTTTGAGACCGTTGTTACTACACTTCTTGTCGCTGGTTTGTCTTAGTTATTGAGATCATAAACTGTTTAAAATTGAGAACCTGTGTACATTAAAGCGGTCGTTTTACACAGGGAGTTTGTTATTCAACTATTGCACTAAACTATTGCAAATTTAATATGCATTTATCATTTATGTAAACCACATTTTTCATTACTTGCGAGTTGGTTTTTCAACAGCTGTCAAATATTGTACTTACATCAGAATAATATTTCAGTTCTTTAACATGATTTTCAACACGTCCAAAGTTGTATTGAGAGTTTGATTTGGTTATGTTATTTTGTTATTTTATTTTTGTTGAACATCATGTGTAAATATCTGCCCAAGGTAAAGGGAATGCCTTCTAAAATGTAAATGCCTTCCGCTCAAGAAGTTTCACTCAATCTACAAGAAGTTTCACAGATGTAATACTTTCTTCAATCTTTTATGACTTGATGCTTTTAAAAATACTAATTATAAACGATTAATGACGATTGAGTTAGAAATCATTTTTGCTTAAGTAGTATTCACTTAGTCTAAGTCAGTTTCTTTGTGATATAGTGTCTATGAGAATTCTTTTTCTCTGAGGAAGAATTCGTTTCAATGTAGATTTTCCCCCAATATCACACTTTTTTGTATCCCCGCAAGTGATGAAAACAGATGATGAATCTGTGATATTTCGCCGCAATGAAATCGTAATACAGGGTTTCCCACGATTTATTGGTCAGTTCCCATGATTTTTTTGGTATGTTCCCACGATTTTTTGGTCGTATCCCATAGCGTTAATTTATTGGTATTTTCCGATTGGATATCAATACAATTGGACCAACAAAATCTGGGAAACGACCAAAAATCGTGGGAACGCACCAAAAAAATAAGGGAACCCATCAAAAATTGATGGGAACCTACCAATAAATCGTGGGAAACCCTGTAACCATATTAGGCTCAAAAGATGCGAAAACCATGCGAAAAAGAGTTAAACAAGTGCCAACATTGGCCCTTCACGATTCTAGTCAGTTTTTTATATGGGGTTTGACAGTTGGAGGCTGAACTTATTTTTCTGCCTACATTATTTTAGCCTCAAAGCTAGAATTAGATTCGAGTACCTGCTCGAAAAAAATGTCAAAACAAGGTGGTGTTTTCATTTATCCCAAGGTGTATTAAAGAGATCAGGTAATGGAATCTAGAATAAAAGTGTATGTAGACCAGGTGATCTCATAGGCTGTTTTTAAAACCAAATTTGAACCCTGTCACTTTTTCACAGGGCGGATGAAAACTTTTGCTCAAACAGGCTTTCTGGTAGCTAGACGAGTACACAAAACATTCTTAAAATCTTCATTCAGAAGCAGAAGCGGTAAAAAATCAGCCTTCTAAATACATACACCTTGGGATAAGCCCATTTATATACTATACTCACTTTGATAGCTGCTCGAAAACTGCTATACAATGCAAACAGCTGACAGGCTGAAATTTCAGCCTACGATCTAAAAACGAAAAGGGCCCCAATGACGATTTAGGTAGAAATCATTTTTGCTTAAGTAGTATTCACTTAATCGAAATCGAAATTCGTTTCAATGTAGATTTTCCTCAAATATCACACTTTTTCGTATCCTCGTAACCAAGTGATGATGAAAATATGATATGATGAAAAATTGGAGACTGAAATCATGTAAACACTCCAAACAAATCCACACACAAAACTAGCCTGCGATTTTCAGTCTAGATTATTTTAGCCTCAAAGCTAGAATTAGATTCGTGTACTTGCTCGAAAAAATTACAAAACAAGGTGGTGTTATCCTAAGGTGCATTAAAGAGTTCAGGTAATGGAATCTAGAATAAAAGTGTATGTAGACCAGGTGATCTCATAGGCTGTTTTTAAAACCAAATTTGAACCCTGTCACTTTTTGACAAGGCGGATGAAAACTTTTGCTCAAACAGGCTTTCTGGTAGCTAGACGAGTACACAAAACATTCTTAAAATCTTCATTCAGAAGCAGAAGCGGTAAAAAATCAGCCTTCTAAATACATACACCTTGGGATAAGCCCACCTCTATACCATACCCACTTTGATAGCTGCTCGAATACTGCTATACAATGCAAACAGCTGACAGGCTGAAATTTCAGCCTGCGATCTTAAAACGGAAAGGGGCCCATTATCAGAACTGCTAAAAACACCTACTCTTATTTAGTTCATTGCTTTTTTTCATACCAATTTGCTGATTTCTGTCAGCAAAAGTCATATAGCAGACATTCCTATGGTTTCAAATCTTTCAAATGTATACTCCATATGCCTCCAGGTTACGAGCGTTGGATCTAGAACATGGAAACAGCTCAATATGCCGTTTGCTATTAAAAAATTAATAACCTTCTTCCATCCACCGATCATGTCTTGAACAGCTGCTTTACATCATAAACACATATCTGGAGAAACCGTTGCACCCTCTCTAGAGTAAACCCTTTCTCTTCGGTTTCGATTTCTGAAATGCCTCCATCCTCCCCTCGCTGTCCCTCGCTGTTAAACAGCAACATTCCGAAACCGTGCCCAATTCTTCACACATCGTTCGCCCGGAAACAAATCCATCCGCCCGAAATCGGTGGTTTTCCCTTTATGCAAAGCAATCAAATCACCCCGGGGCCGGCCGGGGTGAACCTTAAAACCTTCTCTCGCCCTCCGAACGGCTTCATTATAAAATGGCGCTTTAAACGTTTTATGTCTCTATACTTTATGGCGCTTTCCCGTGCCCGGGATGGAAAGGATACCTCAACAATCCATGCCTTGGGGAAGCGTTTGCTTATCCGTCCGAACCGGTCCTGTTGTTTGTTTTACTGCTCGGGCAAGATTTCTCTCTCCTGAGCAGCAGCGATTCGTGTTTGTATTATTATTTTCCGCTTCGGCTGCCGCCCACGGCTTTCCCCCTGTGTGTTGAGTTTTCGCTTCTCCCATTGTGTACGATCTCATTCGCTACAATGCGTCGAGTTGTTCGTGTTCTTTTCATTTGTAAATACACTCACACTCACACACACATACACACACACACACACACACACACACACACTCACACACAACATTTTTCGCACAAATATGGCGAGTGGCAACAACTTTGTTCCTTATTTTTCTTTTCCTGCTTTCGCGTCTCCTCACAGCTCCCTTCTGCTGTTACCCTATCGTGTGCTGTTTTGCACAGAAAAGGGGCAACCGGTTCACTTAGGGCATAGCAATTCCTTTGAATCTTGTTATTTTTACTTGCCAAATGCTTTCCTGTACTTCTTCTGCTTATTTCTGCTTGTTTGTGTATTTGTTTGCTATATGCAACGTTCCTTAAATCGATTCGTAGCTTTGCGCGAAACGTCGACTCGGTAGGCAAACCGTGGCCAATTCGTAGATCCCTGCAGGGCAGGGTTGACTGCGAGCGTTGTTTAAAGATAATTTATTTGTTTCACTCTTTTGTATTTACTCACGTACGTGACCCCGTGGTTCTGCCGGCCCCGTTGGCCTATCTATCCTTTCCCTACCCCTCCTGGACTTGTTTTACTGAGACCACTTTTTCTTTCGCATCGCTGCCTGCAGAAAGTGTGTGCGTTTGTGTGTTGGGTACGATTAAAACGCGCCCAAGCGTATTTATCCGGTCAGAGCATTGGGGCAGCTTGTAGCCGATCCTTCGCCGTGATCCGGTGCGGCGAGCAGAGTTTCTGCTTCCCATCTGAATGTGTGTTTTGAATCGGTAAAACTAGCACACGCCTGGGCTACTGCCCGGGCCACGGGAAAAGTGAAACAAGCTTTCATAAATAATGCCTCACCTGCCGTAAATCATCGCATTCCGTATCATTCGGATGGAAACCTCGCAGGCGTTCGTAGACTGATTTTGACCTTTTTTTTGTTGTTGTATGTGTGTCCGAGATCCCTCAGATATACTAGTACACCTTTAAATCATTCTAATGTGTTTTGCCTACTTTTCCTAACTGGCCGCCTACGAGTATGAAGATTAATTTGTAAATGGTATCCGGTTAAGGTCAAACGAGGTTTTTTTTTATTGCGAAACTGTATGAAAAGGTACCTTTTTCACAATTCAAAAACACATTCGGAAACATGTGTATAATGTAAATGCATGGAACGGCACCCTTTTTTTATGTTGTATGTAACCTTTTTGCCAGATCAATGCAGTTTAGAGACCGGGAACGCAAATAGCAAAACGCTAGCAGTAGATTTATTTCACTTGTTTTGTAAGTTTCTTTTCATGTATTAGATAAACTTACTGTAACTTATCGTTACTTAGAGACCGGGAACGCGTTTGAAAATTGAAATACTTTCTTCATCCTGGTCATGGCACCAAAACCGATATTCAAGAGTTTAGAGTTTATTACAGTTCTAATGGGGCGATGTCTTTCAAAATGTTAAGCATTATTGAGTATTCCCTTCCAATTCATATACCATAATATAAAACATTAAATCAGGCAGGATATTTTAATAAATCCGTCGAAAAGCCACTCATAAAACGGTGCCCAAAAAGTTAAATTCACTTTTTAAATTTATTATAGCGGTGTTAGAAAGATTCTTCACAAAACTGATGACGAACTAAATTTCTACACACATCCTTCTCTTATTCGCACGTATGCATATAAGATGCCCAGACAGCACACCATAAACACCCTTAGCACACACACCTCCCGAACAGATTTCACACCCCATTTGAATCGTTCAAGCGATCGAAAAACGGTATAAAATATGTTTTCATTACAATTCACATGCATCGGTTCGGACGGACGTGGGCTGCCGCGCGTTCCGATCATCAAACGCAATACTGTGAAGATTGCAAATTATATACATTTCGCTTATGGCATGCTCCGGCGCCAGCACCGTCTGGTGGAATTGAGCTGATTTGACTCGATTTTCATGTCTGCTTCATTTTTTTTTTGTTTTCTTTTCCCTTTTTCACTATCTCCCACCAGATGGATAGCGATATCTCGGCGTACACCTACGAGCGGACGCTTATGATGGAGCAGCGCAACCAGATGCTGAGAAAACTTCGTTTGAACAAGCGCGAAAAGGAGAACGTGGTAAGTAACTTGGTGGTGGAAAGGGGGAAAACGGTGCTGGTTTCATCCTTACTGCTTTCAATGGTGCACCATTCCAACGGGTGGTGCTGGTGGTGGTGATGGAAAATGATGCGAAAAAAAAATCGGGATACAACTGCTTGATATTTTACGCTGAAACTAAAAAAAAAATGGCCGTACGTGACCGATACTTCGGGTCGTGGTGGAGTTGTATTACACTGACGGAAGAGGGAAAATAAAAACTCTCCACCTATTCGTTGAGCCAGCAATGAATAAAGTTTATAGAGTTGCAAAATTGAACAAAAAAGATGGCGATTCCGTTACGGCGTTGCCGGTGTGCGAACGATTGTTATGCGTCGAGGCACTTCCTTCCGGTGGAGGCGCCCAGTGGTTTATAATTAATTTTGGGAATTAGGTAAAATGATTCCAACACACCGTAACACAACAAAAAAAATATTGGAAAGATATAATGCTTTCAAAAAAGTACCAAAAAAACCAATCCAATTATGTGGGCAATTTACCTGCAATAAGTAAAGATTAAAACGAGCTCGCCCTTTTGCATGCGTCTGCTACCCAACCCCCCCGCAAAATGTGTGTAAATGTGCAGGAAAAACTCAAACTAAACAAACCTCTTTTTCTTCTCTCTTTCTTATATCTACCCTTCGATCGACTAAAAACCACGCAACCACGTTTAACCAAAAATTGAATCATTTATCTTTACACCGTACGATTCGGGTCTCGCTTCGTTCGTAAACGCTCTGCCCCACCAAACGATAACCAACGTAATCGATTCGACACCCGTCCCGATGTCTGATCACAACCAAACACTCAAACAAACAAACAACACACACAAACGCGCCCCCTTTTAAACGGTACAAACAAACCACAACCACCCCTTACACTCACACTCTTGCGTGCATATAAACAATGATTTTGAAAAAAAACCCTCAAGGTGGATAACATGGTGGAGTTCACTCAGGCCACCGCTAACGGAGAGGATCGAACACCGCTGGTAATGACGATGAGCGTGATGCAGATGACGAATAACGATAGTGTTGTTTTTTTTTTGTCTTTCCACTTTTTTAATTCTATTTTGTTACCTTTCTTTCGGTTCACTGACCCTGATTGCTGTTATCTTGCTGCAGTTGTTCTGTTTCCCTCCACTGTTATTGTTGTTACCGGCTAGAACTAGAACTTTCCAGTGTTGTTGAATTGTTTGTTCTTGGACAGTTTCGTTTTATTTCGCTGTTTTGCGCTGTGTACTTTAAATCGTCTATTAAGTTTGAAATCATTTACAGCCATGCCTTCTGCTGTTCATTTTTCACATTAAGCTCTCATTCAGCAAAGCATTCTAGCATCTATTTATTTCATTCTCACTAGCAATTATTCTCATGTACAATATCATATTATGAAATCTTTTAAACGCTTCATGCAGCAATATTCAATGTCTATTTAATATAGTCCTTTTTCACTTTCATCTCATCTCCTCGTCATCTCATCTACCAAAAGGATCGCGCTCTGCAGAAAGCATGTTTGTTCTGCTTGCTCGGTCCAATTTCCAATTGGTGTTAGTATTGGTGTGAACAAATGAATCAAATCAGTTTTCTGTTTACCATTCGAATCGGAATCCATACATTAGCAGTCAATAAGAAATGATTGTTTTTTTTTTCATTAAAAAATCAACATGTATTCATTTCCAATGGGGTATAGATGTACAAAATCAAAATTACCATCAAATCATTTAGAACAGTAATCACTCCATTCATACTTGATGTGTGCATTTTAACATACCATATCATCGCGACCGTTCATGCATACACGTAAATTCACACGCACATGCACTCAAGAAATGCGCTTGAAAAGGGCGCCATACGCATCATCATCATCAATGATTTCCCTACATCTCTTTGATGATTATAGCTTGGCGCAAATATTGATCATCGTCAGCACATAAATCGTTTGCTAATTTCTTGCTAGCACGTTGATAGAGCTACGATTTTATGAGTGTGTGCGTGTCAGTGTGTCCGCGTGTGCATTTTGCGCGTTTTGTATGCAAATTTTCACCCCTTCAATTTTGCTGTTCGTTCGTTGTTTATCGTGCTAATTTTATTGCTGCAAACTGTTCACTTTCTAAGCTGTCGATCGTTTTGTTTGACTAACAGGTTCTAATCTGTGTTGGTTTTCGTAAGCCGGTAAAAGCACCATCCACATGCATGTGATTGATGCAGCAAAACATGGTGCCTACAACACAAAACGATGTTAACAAACGATCTGTGGTTTAGAAAGGCTGTTGAGTTTGATTTTGGTTATTTTCTATTGAAGATTCTTGTTTTCTTCGCTCTTCGGCTTTACAAAATTCCACCACAAGCGACTAATACTTGACTACTGGTTCTCTTTTTCTCTCCCCTGTCTGGGTCGGCATAATCTCTTCCTTCCTTTCTCCTGCGGAACAAAACCACCCCCCGGGTATTTTAGGTACAAGCCATCGTTGACCATCATCATCACAATGACAACAATACCAAGACCGCGTCCAAGGTTCGGTTCGCTGATCCATCCGAGAACAAAGAGGCCGGAAGCGAGGAAGCCGACCGGGAGGAAAAGAATGAGGTAAAGCTGGTGCAACAATTTTACGGCGCTTTTACCCCTTTTTTCAGGCTTCTCTAACCAAACCTTTCGTTTTTTTATGTTTGCTATCCTCTACGCCCTTCTGCCAGACTGAATCCGAAAAGGACAAGGACACCAAAGAAGCCACCGATAGCGACAAGGAAGCGGCCGGTGCCGAAAAGCTGGCCAACAATGTGTCCGTCTCGCCCGTCAAGGATAAGAAGGCCGGCGGCGATGCAGCGAAGGTGGCGGACGACGTAAAGTCTGCCTTCAAACCGTAAGTGACGGCTGTGCCGCGTACCGTAGGGCGTTAAAAACTCGTTGTAAATATGCTCACCGGTACTGTTCGGGGGGTTTTTTTTCCTCTTCTCGGTTCTACCACACACGCAACAGGGACGAGGGCAACGTCAGACGGATGCACACGGCTGTGAAACTGAACGAGGTTATAGTGAACAAATCGCACGATGCTCAACTGGTCATACTCAATCTGCCCGGCCCACCGAAGGAAACGTACATGGAGCGGGAAAGCAACTGTATCCTTTTTAAGCAAATTTGTTATTTCAAGTTTTGTTATTTTCCCTCAAATGTCTATTCATTGCACGTGCTACGTGGACATTTTTCATGCTACTTAAGACCGTTGACATGCCATTACAAGATTTTCCAAGTCACTTTCCAATGTAATCATTGTTATTCACCGCTTACAAGATGTTGATCCACATCAATCTGATATTTCATTTCTATCACAATAATTTTTAATTTCTTCAGCATGATTTTCAACACGACTCAAGCTTGATTGAGATTGACAGTTGTTTGTTATATGTTGAAACTGAAATTTCATTTTGAAACAAATAAACCTTTTGACAGCAGTTGAAAAACATCTTGGAAGCGGTGAATAACAATGTTTAAATTGGAAAACCTTGTATAAAACTACTAAAACTTGTTGATTAGTTATATGCAGACGAACCTTTTTTGCTCGACGTAATGATCTTCAGGTTATTTACTTGAGCAGTTTTAAAGCTTTTAATAATTTTTCTAGCTTTTAATAATTACCGAGTGTTGTTTCTCGTATCGCACAATTAGAATGAATAGTTTATAGAGGCTTTGGCTCCAACGGAGTTCTTTCGCCTGGAAACGCACAATTAGAAGAGAGTTTATTTCACGGAATCCATTTATACTTATAAACTAATCGACCGTGCCCGAAAGCTCTAAACTTAACGAATAAACTTCGTGTTTCGTTAAACACGATCCAACTGACAGGGCTTCCGTGCCTGTGCCTGTACACAGGGGCTTCCGTGTCAATTTCCAATGTCTACAACTTTTTTTTTTATTGATTGCCAGATGTTTTTCAACAGCTGTGAAATGTTGTATTTTCATCAGTATATAATTTTAGTTGTTTCGCATTATTTTTAACACGTTTCAATCTGGATTGAGTTTGACAGTTCCATGTGGGTGTGTTGAAAATCATGTGTAAGATCTGAAATTTTATTGTGATGTCAATACAATATGAAATATATGTTGAAAAACAATATGTTGCAAGCAATGAAAAATGTTGTTAACATTGGAAATTGACTCGGAAAAATACCTGTATATCTTCGAAACACAATGACCAACTATCAAGAAATCCTACTGTAGTTCGAATATCGAATTAATGCGACGAAACGTTAAAATAAGAGCCAATTTGCTTAAAGTGTAGCAGTTTTAGATTGGAAATCATATATTTGAATTATTTCGTGCAGGAAAAACGGAAAATTTTTCCACTTTATTCATTGTAAAATTTCCGTAGTATGACTGTTTACTTTCTATTTGACAATTAATGCATTCCATCGGTAGGATTGCGTGCAGTAATTTGTGAAATTTGGAAATTTCGATTAGTTCAAGGTGCACAAAAACCAGGAACAGACTTTACAGGGTTTATTAAGTCACTTTCGAATGTACACATAATTATTCACCGCTTTCAAGATGTTTTTCAACAGCTGTCAAATGGAGTATTTGCTTCAAAATGAAATTTCAGTTTCAACACATGGTTTTCAACACATAACAAACAACTGTCAAACTCAGTCCAGTTTGAGTCGTGTTGAAAATCATGCTGAAGAAATTCAAAATTATCATGATGGAAATGAAATATCAGATTGATGTGGATTAACATGTTGCACGCGGTGAATAACAATGTTTACTTTCGAAAGTGACTTGGAAAAAACTTCCTTACTAACTATGACTATCAACGAACCAACATCTACATTTCCATTTAAATTCCAATATACTCCAAACTTTCAAACTCGTGTCCATCCTTAACTCATGGCACCCCCCAAACCACAGATATGGAATTCCTGGAGGTTCTTACCGAAGGTCTCGAGCGTGTGCTGATGGTGCGAGGCGGCGGACGGGAAGTCATCACGATCTACTCTTAAATCGCTACCGCGCCTGCCGACAAAACCACACTGATCGTACGTACGGGTGAGTGTGTATGTGTGTGAGTGACACACACACACATCTCGCCAACAACAACATCAACAACAACGGGCAGCAAACGCTTCGTCCAGTTTTCCAGCCCGCTTTCCGGAAGGACACGTTTCGAGGGGGGAGGGCGGGTCTATGCGTAACCGATATTACGAACTCATCCATCGAGGCCATCGTATTTTAGCTGTAAGAATGTAAACGCCCTTCTTCCCATTTCCTAATGAATACGCGAATGTACCAACACACACAAACAAACACACATACATACACGAAGTAATGGAAGCAGTTCTCGAAACTGAAACCAAAAAGGGGAGGAAAAAAACCAAGCTCGATCAAATCGATGGGTGTCTGGGAGATCGCCCACAATTAAGGCTAGCTTTTCGAATAGAAGAAAACCCGTAGTATGTTAAGGCGTTATTAAGTGTCGTGTGCGGTTCGGGTTTTGTGCCATTGGAACGGCTCTATCTTTTTACACTACTGGTGTTGAGTGCTGGGCTTGGGGTGGGGAGGGCATGGAAGGGGGATACGAAAATGTGTGTGTGTGTGTGTTGCTCTAGTTAATGCCGCTAGGCTGAAAGGAACCCCGATCGTCGGTGTTTGTGTTGTGTACGTTGAATTTGCTAGTTTTAGTCACGAGAGCATCGTCGCATTCAAAACCACCGAAATCGTATGTGGACAGAAGAGCGCATAGAGATCCCCAACAATTTGTTTTTCATTAAAGTCTTTATGTTTTATCTTCCAATTAGCTCCAATCATTCCCCATCCCATTAAAACAAACACACACAAAAAGGCACTGGCGTATCGATAGCTCGATCGTTTACCGAATCTGTCGAATGCGAATACAGTTCGAAAACGGGTGTGCTGTGGCCGGTACAAAGTACAAACCCCTCCTCTCTAGGAAACACACATACACACTAAAAGCACCCTTCAGTGCATTACATGACAAGGCACCCGATTGCATCCCATGCCTGACTTCCCCCGAACCCGGTA
>SIXB01000568.1:52770-63091 GCA_007018985.1 Anopheles bwambae
CCCCAGAACAAGGTAAACACAACAAAAACACCCCAAACTGTTGCAGTATAGTAGAACTCTTACGTGCCTATAGTCTGTTAACAACTCGAACCGAACGCAACGCGCCGAAATGGAAAACAAAAGTATTTGAGTGAAAGATATAAAGAAGGAAGGAAAAACAAAGAAGAGCAGTGCAACAAAAAAAGAAGTACGAAATACACAGTAACACAACACACACACCTAAATACGCAGAGCTAATATTTCCAAAACTCGATACCAAAACAGAAAGACTTTGCTAACAAAAGAACAAAAACTGGCGGAAAAGCGAAGATGCAAACGAAACAAGGCGAATTAGGTAAACCCCTTTGAGGTGTTGACTAATGTCTCCCTCCACACCAACCAGCGGATGCCAGCCTATTGATTCGCTTGTTTTCCGTCCCAGTGTACTTGTGTTTTCGTTGCGCCGTTTAGTTGTCTGCTTTACTAAAAACTAAGTAATTTGTTCGATTTTTTAGCTTTTATTTTTATGTTTTTTTTTGTTTTCTTTTTTGTTGTTTTCATCACTGAATGAGTTATAGATTTACTTTCACTTGATCGCAGTAATCGGAGCGGTTTATCGATTGTGAAACGGGTTGTGCTTTAGTTTTTCTTTGTTTTATTCGAAAGAAATGTATATTTTAATAGTTTACTTCTCAGGTAAGTGAGTATTTTTGGTTTTTTTTTTATTTCCGTAATACTTTATCATTTTTGCATTCATTTATTTATCTATTTCAATGTCTATTTCTTTACTGTAGCAAATGGACACATGAAGCTTACATTGAAAAAATAAATAAAACAAAACGGATTTAATCGGTGAGTGAATGACATACCAAAATTCCTCGGCCTACTGTAACAAACCCACGTTACAACAAAACAACAACAAACTCACACACACACACACACACACACACACACACACACACACATTTACAGAACGAATAGTACTGAGAGAAGAAGAAGCAAAGCAAACAAGTAAAATGAATACAACTAAGTCTACTACTACCGTTCAACCAACGAACGAACCTTCACTCACCTTCATTGGCAAAGCTGGAACGGAAAAAAACAAAAAAAAAACACGATATAATGCAGTCTTTTGCGTACCATAGATTTAATAGCAAGTAGACACGTCGTGACATTACACGCAACACCGTAAACACAATATAAAAGTATAAAGCATTGAAGCTCACAGCACAGCAGCGTAACAAAAAGGGGAAAAAAACTACAAAACGGTCGATCGATGAGTACATGTGGAGCCATTCGAACGCGACATTTACTAAACAATAACAACAAAACAAACAAAGAAATGATATTAACATATTTAAGACTGTGTTTTTATGTTGATTTTTGTGTCTCCGTTTATTACGTACATATATGCCATACATTATGGAAGTAGGTATTAAAAAACAAAACAGAAACATGAACAAGTACGCGTGCGTGTTATGTGTGTGTGTGTTGTGGAAGAAAGAGAACACAAAACGAAGCGAAAGCGTAATGGAAGGAGAAGAAAGAAAAACAGCCAAATCTCCCACCATGCTGAACAAACAAACAAACAAACAAACAAACAAACAAATGTCAAACGGCGGTGGGCTTAGTGGGCAACAAATTACAACACTTAACATTTACCACATTTTGCGAATATATTACAAACAAAATAAAACAAACAAAAAAGAAAGCATACTTATAATGATATAAACAGTAGCGTATATAGCTGTAAGTCATCGCCGTGGGGCATCGATCGACTCGGAATCCAGTCCAGCGAAACCGGAACATTCAAGAACAACAGCAACAGCAGAACAACAATAATATACAAAAAGCTGAAAACTTCTTAATCTTTCATATACACACTCACACACCATAAAGAGCATATACATGAGCATTGTACGATCTCTAGGATACTTACTTGCTGGTATGGCTGATGGCTGCAGCAGAAGCGAAATGGTCAAACAAACAAAACAACCCAAACAAAAGAACGTACAGTAATTAAGCATTAAGATAACAACTAATTAGAAGTGATTAATGGATAGCAGTAGTAAAATTGAAACGGTACAGGCAAACAGGCTTAAATTTTTCCTTTCGATTTATTCATGTCACTCTTATTGGCATTCTTTTTCATTTGATTTTTTTGTTATTTTACTTTGTTTTCTTTTTTTCTCCATCGATTTTATCGTTATTTTGTGCTTTATTATTGCTTTATTGTCTTTTTAATTTCATTTTCTTCTTTTTCATGTTTGTATCTTTTTTCATCGAATTTGTTTTTTTTTTGTTATAATTTCTTTTAAGCAAATCGGTTTTGCTATTCGTTAGTTACGCCAAAATGACAAAACTATACATTTTCACCTCCTGTAGCCTGTACCGTGGTAGATTGTAATTCTATGAAATTGATTACTTCTAAAACTAAATTTAAACAAACAAAAAAAAACAACTCTTCCCGCACTGTTGTGCGATTGTAACGATCGTGCGATAGTGTGACAGAGGAAGGGCAAGGACACACTCATGAAATTAACATAATTTTATTGCATAGGTTCATTTTCGGAGCAGGAGAGCGGTGTTGGAGGGTAAAGTGAGTCAAGTGAGGGCGAGAGTGTGTGTTTGGGAGAGAAAGAGAGATGAATAGAAGAAAATTCGAATTACCAAGGACATTCCTTGGGAAATTGGAAATGGTACAGGACATACAAAGAAAAACGAATGGTTCGGTAAGGTGAAAACGAGGAGTGTAATGGGCAAGCGACGAAAATGACCTTTATCTAATATGTAAGAAGTAAGAAAACCCCCTAGTAACGAGAAGTAATAATGTTGCGTGCGTTAGGGAGCCACAAACAAACAAAACTCAAACACGCAAAATGGTTAATGAAAAACAGAACAAAACTTAACGAAAGCAAAGCACACACAAACATTGCTCCCGTTTTTTTAGATAATTGTAACTGTTTACATTAATACTAGCCCAGGTAGTAGTAAATTTTACCCTCTCTCTCTCTCACACACTCTTTCTCTACAGTCACACATACAGTCACAAAACGTACAGTAACGATCCTGTCGTCGCAGCGCCGTCTGTTCGCTTCATGACAGGATGTGTGGAACATAATATCCCCGAACAGGCAATCACAAAATCGAAGAAACAAAAGTGTATAGTAGAAAAGATAAGCAAGCGACTACTTAACAAAAGAGAAACTGGCAAAAGGATACAAGAGAGGGAGGGACACACAAACAAAAAAAAAACTAACAAAAAAAAATCCAAACTATTCCTACCGTGCAAACGTGCTGGCCGGCCGAGTGGTGTGTTGTTGAAGGGTTTGAAGGAAATTCGCTTGAAGAAACGTTTGAAGAGCAAGAAGAAATCGTTGCTCCCAACGGAAGATCAAACACCTTTTTTTCTTAGTTTGATTGGAAAAGGGAAACAAATGAAACAAAAGAACTTAAGAAGCAGCAGCTAATTTCTTAACCCCGAAAACGGCAAACCTATCACGACCCGCTACGTACGTGCTGGATGGAACAGTTTATAGCTCATTTACTGTGAAACAAAAGAACAAAACCATTTAAATCAAATTATAAAGTCTAGAGCGGAGAGCCGAGAGCCACAGAACAGGAGCAGAGTAAAGAAAATGGAAAGGAAAAGTTAAGAGAGTAACGCAAAATTCACACATAAAAAGGTAAGAAACGCGGTAGCCTAGAGTGTAGTGTGGTAAAGGAAACACACAAAACAAAACACAAAAACTAATAACAATCGATCGTGTAGATTGGTTGGAGTGTGTGTGGCGAAGAAGTGCTATTTAATATTATACATACATATACATATATATATACATATAGGTTAATGTGTCTAGAGTCTATCCATTTCAGCAAACCCACTTACCCAATGAGGCTAGAGATGTTCGAAGAAAGATTAAAAAACAGCAGAGAAGAAAATATGAATCAAACAAAGTAGAAAATTAAACAAACAAACATACACAAACAGGTACGCTACAAACACGACAATTACACACACACACACACACACACACAAGATGAAGGTGGAAACTTTGGGCTAAATCTGCAACACATTCCATTAACCCATTTCCTTCTCACATTCAAACACATTTCACCCTCTCGAGAGTATATTACACTCGAATTTGCGGACTGTATCGTGTTGTTTTTTCTTGACTATTTGTAACGAAAAAGAGCCGAACAAATGGCCGTGGCCGACGAACGGGGACGATTGGCGTGCCATTCGCAACTATTTATCCTACCATCCCTTTCTATCTAACCACATTTAACAATTACTCGAAGCAAAAAGCGCTCTATCTCGCTCTCTCTCTCTATCTCTTTAACTCCCGTTTTTTATAATGATATGAGACAAACCAAAACTCCACACAAACACACAAACATACAATCCTTATCCAAGTTTGCAATTGAAACCCAAAAACGGAGGCTAACCTACATAAAAGGTACACACACAAGAGCCCCGACTTTTAACCACCAACTGTATCAACTATATAACGAAAGTGAAGGAAGAAACCCCCCCCCCCCTCTCGCCCATCTATTGCTTGCATCTATCACAGGTGGGAAGGTGTGAAATTTCGATTGGCAGCAACGGAACGGCATTTTATGGCATTTTTGCTGACAAATTTGGGGGTTGAAGCTATATGTCGCCCCCGGCACTAATCAGCGTTTAACACCAACCTTTTTATTTCATTTCGAGTCAGCGAAACGAGCGAAACAATAAACTCTTTTTCCCGAACAAACACACACAAACACTCGAAAAAACATGACATAGTAAAACACAACAAAAAAAACTACAACATAAGAAACTGTACGAAATCTCTTAAAGCAATAACTCATAGTTAAAACGTTGACCGATGCGAATGCAAAAGCACGTGAACTAGAAGAAGAAGAAGAAGAAAAAGAAGAAAAGGAAGAAGAAGAAGAAGAAAAGGAAGAAGAAGAAGAAGAAGAAGAAGAAACAAAACAAAAGAAACACAATGATTTAATGAACAAAGACGAGGAAAGAGAAAAAGGAAGAGAGAAGAAATGAATCAAAACAAACAGGTGGATAAAAAGGAAAAGAGAAGTCTTCTGCCGCATGCGAGTCTATGCTTAGCTGATATTAAGCAACATCGATGGGCTGGTATTAAGCAAGTAGTAGTGCTAGCAATTACTGCTCTTACCAAAACAAACATTAAAGGTAAACATAAGAAAGAAAAACAAACCGAAAAGGAAGCGAACCCGCTAATTATATATGGTCGAAACTAACATGCACTCTCTCCATAGAGCACACACAGACACAAAACTACAGCAAAACAACAAAAGAAAATGGTGAAAATGATAAAGTCAAATTATAGTAGTAGGTTTTAGAACGCGCGCCGACAGACGTTGAGCATACCGAACAAAACATCAGAACAAACCAAAGTAAGGAAAGACAAGCGACAGAAACAGCGTGTATTGAAAGATACAAAGAAAGAGAGTAAGAAAGAGAGAAAGATAGGAAGGAAAATAATGCCGACAAAGCGTGTACGCGCCCTGAAACACAATTAGAAACGGAGCAAAGAGTTCGATGTTCAAATCGTGGGACGGATAGCGTCCGTCCCGCCTTCCCCACCCCCCTCGGCAATACAAAAGGGAGCGTCCATTGAATGATACTTTCTTCGCTAGTGGTTTTGTGAAATGCTTGTTCGTATTGCAATTTTCTCCTATGCTTTGTGTTGCATACACATTCTTTTATGTTTTTCACTTTACTTTTAAGTTTTTCGATCTAAACTTTATAACTTTCTTGTTAATTTTTTTTTTTCATTTAAAATTTTTACACATTGCGTTTCTTTCCTTTTGCACTGTGGTTTTTGTGTTTGCCACCTGCCTATCCCCTCACCCCGCACGTATAGTAGTGAATGTTGTGGCCAAATCACTGCCGATTTTGTAACTCGGTTTCTGCGACTCATTTCAAGAAAAAATGCTTTTCTAAACAACAAAACAAAACAATTCGCCAATTTGGAACACAGACGCTTCTGGTAGAAGAGGAAAAGAGCAGAAAACTTATTTCCCTCTCGATACGAACGAGCTACAAACGTACATTGTTGGCTGTACAATCACATGTTAGGGGGCGGCAAACAAACAGCAAACAAACGCGGTGTCTAGTAGCGCGTTCTTTCTACTTACATCTCAATGTTAGAGCAGCAAGAGTACCGTTCTAGATGCACCTAGGTAAGACCAGTAGCTGACCAGTGTGTAGGATGTAGTCGCATGCAGCTACAGTAATAGGAAAGCAGTATCGGCCCCCATATTGCCAAAAAGCGCCATATCGCAAAAAACACGAAAATTGAAGCGAGAAACCCCATTGAAATGGATGGAAATTTGTTTTACCATTTTTTCTCCTTTATTTGTCCGCTTTGTACCGTTTCGTTTTGCTCTTTTGTCTTAGTTTTGTTCCACCATCACCATACGATTAGTAGCGTGTTCAGTTCTTTATATTACATTAAAGAAACCGGTAATCAAAAAAACATGGAAACCAAACCTGAGCTAAAATGCAAAGCGAAGACCTTCAGTAACGATACAAAACAAAAATAAACTCACACACCAGACTTCATGCGTAGTTGTATAATTGTTATTATCATCGAGTCTAACTTGAAAAGTGGATAGGAAATTATTATATTTAAAAAACAAACAAACAAGGAATAGTTCCAGCAGAAAAAAACTTCCGCGCGAAAAACTCTCCCCACTCTCTCCCTCTCTCCCTTCCCCTCACTACTCATAAGATGAGTTTGACACCTTGTTACCGGTTCCCGGAAGCTGGTGGAAAAAAAAGGGAAAGCGAAGCAGAATCAATGCGTAGCATATATGAACAGAGATATAATTATTTAACTAATATTACGAATAATACGCCTAGCCTAGCCATGCACTTTGTTGTTGTTATGAATAATGTATAATGAAGTAATTGTATCGATTGAGATTGTACACTGATTGATTTGATATATTTATTGGGAAATGCTGTGCAGATTTTATTTTTTCTACTACAACTATTACGAAGATAACGGATGGCCCCGCGTGTGCCACGGGTAGGCGCTCCCATCGATAGGGAAGGGCTATGCTATTACTATCACCACAACCTTCACCAACACCACCACTACCACCACTGAGAAACTATATTCTATTTTCCGTTGCGTCTTTTTAGTACGGTACGGAAACGGCATACACGGAAATGGAAGTAAAACTCGAAAAAACCCAACAAAAAACATCCAACTACCGGTTTGCATACGGTCGGTTATGTAAGAAATGAATTTTTCTGTTTGCGTTGATTCTAGCATAAAATGTTTAAGAAACAAAAATGGAGAAGAAGAAAAAAACACCCAAACCAAAAGCCCCCATTCTTTCTGTGTGATTTTGTAACTATACAAAAGAAAGTGAAAAAAAGAAACATAAAACAAATCAGTCTTTTGTCGTATGCAATCATTGTTGTCATTGGAGTGGCTGCGAATGGAGTAACCGAATAAATGGAAGAGGCAAAAAAGCACAACAAAACAAGCAAAAACTATAGAAATAGTACTTGAAAAAACAGAAAAGATAATATGAACAAACAAACAAACAAACAAACAAACAAACAAACAGTTAAAACAGTAAATTAGTCGTGCGTAGTAGTTTCACACGATAACAATCTATTTCTACTTGCGTGTACGTTGTTTTTTTCTAAAGTTAGAACACGACACATTCAAACCTTGAACAAGATGCAGTGCGGGCGCAAACGCAACACAGAGAAACACGAACAAGATCTCCTTCATTCTTTGTAGAACTGTTTACCGGGGGAAAAAAAACAAAAAAAAACAAGTAAACAGTATAAAAATTGTAGAAGAAAGTAACAAACAGGCCGCAACGCAAATGGAACAACACAGAAGTTAAAAATGGAGTTAGTAAAAAAAAAAGAAGTAAATGACAAAACTCAATATAACACCATATACACACCTACACATGCATTTCTCGTGAAGAAGAAAACAAAACAAACAAACAAACCAGTTTACTAGAATCGGTGTTGCAAAATGCAAATCATTTAAAAAAATAAAGAAACAAACCAAAAACCACATAGCTAAAACTCGTATCGTACCAACAAAAACCAACAAACAAACAAACAAACAAAAAACGCAACCCTTTATCTAAGGAAAAATGCGAAGAATGGTCAGAAACAGTATCGGAGCTGCTTAAGCTTTGGCATAAGCGAAAGTGGAAAATGAAGTAGACAAATGTTTGGTTAACATCGGGAAAAGGCTCGAGAACCACCTCCACCGAGAGGCCACAGGAAGAGAAGAAAAGCGCCACTCCGTTCCCCTCCCCCCCTCACCCCACCACCATTCGGTCATCGAAAGGCAGAACCGATATCGAGCTCAACTTATCAGGATACCGTGAAGAAAGGAAGTGGCAAATAGGGGGCGGAAGCGGGAACGGTGTTGGTCGCAGCAGCCAGAACGGTTTGAAAGTGTGCAACAACATCTACCGAACAAAACAAAAACGGGAATGAAGATTAATAAAATTTGGAATTTGATTCGTGTGGTCGTTTCCTTTTTTCTTTTGGTTTAACCGTTAACATCCGACCAGTTCCTCGTCCTTCCAGCGTATATTTCCCGACTCGCATCATGTTACAGGTGTTAGAAAAACTTCACCCCCTCATTATCGTCGAACGCTATCAGCTCACACTTGCCCCGTCCCTCCAGCAGCTTCAGCGCCTTCCTCAGCACGCCCTCGTCCAGCCCGTGAAACTCTTCGCCGACCGTATTATCGCCCGCCACCAGCTCGTACAGCGTGCAGACCGTGTTGGTGGTGCCGCTGGCAACGGCCCAATCGTACAGGATGTTGCTCCACTCGTCCAGCGTGTGCCAGTACACTTCCCACTGCTGTTTGCGCTTGTCGGCGGTCGCGGCATGGCCCGTCCTGGCCAGCTCCTCCATCACCCAGAGCCGGGCCTCGGGCGACAGTTTGCGGGCAAGTTCCCGGTTCACGAACGGGGGCGCGTCTTCGGCAATGTTTAGCAGCGCTTGGCCCTCATGCTTTTGATAGTTTAGCACCAGCTCCTTCCAGGTGGCCAGCTGCTGTTCCTTCGTTTTGGCGTGCACTTGCACTCTGATGGATGGTCGTGTAGAAAAACAGGGCGTTTGAACAGATTGAGCACTTCTTTGTGGGGAGCGAATGGTGTTCTTACGTGAAAAATGGTGGAAACGAATACTCCCATGGCCACTGGAATGCACCCATTCGGTCTGCCGTTGGTGGTGGTGGTGGTGGTGGTGCTGGTGGTGGTGCCAGGCCTTTCCCTTCCGAACAGGCGAGGGTTGTTTTTCTTCCGTGCGCGAAACTAAAACTAAAAGGAAAAGCAAACGAACGATCGTTTGTTGTTTGTTTACATCTCGCAGCCGCAGCAGCGGCGGAGGCCCACTGACAGCGGCTGTGACAGATGGTGCCCAAGGAACGCAATCATTTTGCATGCCACAAGTTCAATCAAATCTTGTCCATTTTCATTAAAAATACGCAACAAAATATGTAAAAAATGATTAAAAGGCATACAACGCTAGTTCTGTTAAAAAAAATAGTCTTACGAAGCACAAAACCTTCAATGTTGCGTTTCAATTTGCCACGGTCAGTTACGATCGCGCGTCTAAACACATCCACAAAAACTGGTTTTAACAAGTTCACCAACGCTTCAAACTTGCGCGATTTTCTCTCGCTGGCTAGCGTTTTTAAAAGGCATTTCGAGGATGTTTCAGGGTACAAGATGGCAGCCAAAAAGCTCTGGCTGGTTTGCGATTGTGTTGGTGGACAAAATAATATGGCAAAAATAAATAAACACACACTACCATTCCACCTCCACTTCCCCCTCATTGACCCCACAGACTCCTTCATTTCATATCCCAAGTGCCACAAATCCACATAACGACTACTAAACGGGTTCTAAACGACTCTCTACCTAAACGGAATATAGAAAGACTTCGTTTAGCAGACGGTAAACGACTTATGCAATAAAAAATTTGCAAAAAAAAGCTGGTGGCGCCATCTGTTGGTGGGATACCGAACCAGTGGAGCGCTTTCCTCGTTTTGAGAGCTTTCTCCTTCACTCTGTTCAGTTATTTGGTTTCGCATTGAAGTTATTCATCGCTAGAACTAGAACGGCGATACGATTATTTAAATACTAAACTCCATTGTAAACCACCAACACTGAAGCAAGTGAGACTTTAATAATGGTCGATGGTGTTGATACCCGAAAGATCACAACATAGCTGACCTCTCTCTTCTAAAACATCTCCTGCAACGTCACCGTAATTGTGCCACAGCAGTTAATTTTGTTTTCCTGAAAGGTGAA
>SIXB01000569.1:0-63071 GCA_007018985.1 Anopheles bwambae
AGCTCGAAACCACACTACTCACACTGTCTTCTTCGCGCGTTCTCTTTCGCTCTCTCTTTCTTTCTCTCTCTTTCTCTCTTTCTTTCTTTCTTATCCATTATCCTCTCTTTCTCACTACATGTCACTCTATCTCTTTGTCACTGTATTTGTATGTATCACTTTCTTTTTCAATGTTTGTGATATCACCTGTTCAACTTTACCCAAACAAACAAACATAAAACCCATTCTTGCACGAACAATTGTCTGGCAAAACAAAAACAACAACAAAAACAACTGTTGCAACTTCTACAAATACTACTAAAAACGTATAAACCCAAAACCAAAAACTTCAATAATCGCTGCTTTGGCAAACAAACAAAAAAAATCCTCATTTAACAAACTTCCCTAATTCAATATCAACAAACAACCAACAACCAAAACAAACCAAAAACCAACCAAATAAACGTCAAAAAACCAACTGCCCCTTTCCTTCCCACGCTTCTCTTCTGTCGCCGCTGTGCCCTGGGCTGTCACCACTGAACATCAGCCGCGTAAAGGCAGAACGAGCCGGCCTCGGCGGAACGGCTTACCATCCTCACCAGCACCGGGCCCGCCAACAGCGAACAGGCGCGCGCCCGCCCCGCCCCTAGCGCCCGCGTTCGCTAGCACACCGAACCACCAGCACCACCAGCGCCACGACCGGTAGCGCGACCGGTCCACGACCATGGATGTGATGCAGGCAGTGACGGTGCCGGTGCTGTTGCTGCTCGCAATCTCGCCGTTCGCGGCAACAGTCACCACAGCGTGCGCACCGGAGCGTTCGTACCGCGCCACCATCTTTACCCCTGCACAGCCTGCCACGATCGGGCTGGCACTATCACCACCGCTACCATCACCTACCGGCCATGCGCTCGGCTCGCTCGTGACGGTCGTTACGGCGTCGATCGGAGCGCTCGTCGCTCTGCTGTACTGTGCCCGTGGCCCAAGCGGTCTGCAGACGCGGCTGTCCTCGATCATCGGTGCCGTGTCGGGACTGGCGCCGATCGCCGGCAGTCGGTGCAGCAGTAGCGCCGCCGGCTGTGCTGGCACCCACATGACCACTGCTGTAGTACTGCTGTCGGTGCGGCAGCTACTACCACTCATACTAGGAATTGCCGCCATGTTGCCTGGTAAGTAAACGCTGCAGTTCATGCTTGTTTCAGTTATTGCGTTTGCTCATAGCTGGTTGATTGACGCTTTGGGCAGCGCTCTGTCAGCAATCGAGCATGCAATGAAACAAAATTTTGTTCGATAGATGCTCTGTATTCAATAATTCAAAGGAATTTGATGTTGCTGAGACGGCTTGAGGACTAAACTTTATTTTACAATTATTCTTACACTAACCTATCTCATCTTAATCCTATCACTATTACTAGTATATGTAACGATTGTGCCACGCTCTAGGCGTGAACACTCTGTCATAGGTTTCTTGTGTTATATAATAATTTTTATATTTTGTTGTAAAAAAAAAGTTTCTATATAGGCATCATCCATTAATTACGTAACGATAATAGAGGCGGAGAATTCGTCAAATGTTAAGATATGTTACATGGGGGAGAGGGGAGCTAAACTTGTGTTACGTAACGCAGAGTAAAATGTTTGATTTGCTTTTTTTTTTTGTAATAACAAATAAGTATTAAACGATAATACTTTTTCTTCACTTTACAACTTTCGAGGTAAAGACGGCTTAAAAAAAAATTCGCTACTTTTTACATGCACCATGTATGTATGTACCACGCAGGAGATAGAAAAACTTACTCAAAATCGTCGCAGTGACGTTGCATTCCGTTACTGCGACGACCGCAGTGGCACGTATTCGAATATAAAGGCACGCATTTGATGATAGGGACATGCGATTCGCGACGCAAGTGGTACGAAATTTAACTGTAACGCTGGAAACAGATGTAATATCAATTCAATTCCTTTCAAACCCAATTCGTTTAAAAAACTGGAGATGGAGTTGATGCAGTTAGCTCTTTTTTCGTCAGAGTTGATCATTGGTCGTAATGTTATGGAGAGTGCTGCATTATGTCATGAGCATTACTTGTTAATAACCAACAAAAACAACGAACATATCCATGGTACCTTGATGCTCATTGCTGATACTCAATGAAAGTGCGTCATGACATACCGAACGCGACATGCGAGTGCTTGAGTCCAACGCAATACTCTGACTGACAAGCTGAGCTTAATGCCGGCGCAAGCATTATCATGATATTTTCTAGTTGTGAACAGTGCTGCCAAATGCCACTGTTTCAGTCACCAACACTGATGACTGAAACGAAGCTCAAATCAGCTTACGTACACAACTGAGATGATCAGAGGTAAGACTCAAACAGCTGGTGGATCAATCAAACGCTTGGTGACATTTTGTTTAGCACCCAACTCTTAGTCACTCACTTGGTCTCGACATTTTCTGTCGGTGTTTCTTGGAAAGTACTTCTGACGACATTCTTGGAATATACTTCGCGTGTGGTCCCAAGCAAAAAAACAAGCATACTTTCTGGCTTTACTAATGCTAAACATGCAATGCACGTGACACGTGATGGTCGCAACAACGGTTACAGTCTCACCTCTGATCATCACAGTAGAGGTCGTGACGCTTACATTATTTGGTTCAGTCGGAATGTATCATGACTAGATCAGTGACATTTTGCAGAATTGATCACAGAAAAAACAAGTCATGATAAAGTGACTGACCAAGCGTTGATCGCTAAAATATCACCAAGCATGTATTAGACACACCGACTGTTTGTGCCTCACCTATGATTATCACAATTGAGTACGTGACGTTGAAATGGATTTTGTTTCATTCAGATTTTTGTAGGACATTGACAGTGACATTTTGCGGCACTGGTTATGGATACATCGAAAATACAGCCCAAACTTCGTCGAAATAGTACCGATTTTGTTCGTAACTTATAAGACATGTGTAACATACTAAGCATCACATGATGTATGAAATACAATCATCAATTTGATGACGACACAAAATCCAAAGCTAAAGAAACATTTCTGGACACATGGATATATTTATGAAGAACCAGGAAAATGAAATCCACTTCTGTTGATGATGATGCAAGAACATTGCAAACAGCGCTGAGTATCGGATTAACACAATATTTTCGAACTTGATTGTTCTATGGAACACCTTTTTCTTTATATAAAAATAATATAATTTTATCATTTTTCTATCCAAAAATTTTGAATATAGCGCAATCAATTTAAAAAAATAAATAAAATATAAAAAATGTGATTTTGTTCAATAAAAAAACCATTGGAATGGGAAGGGGCACAGATATTCATAATGTTTGAGGAGAGGGATGTCTTTCAACGTCACACTATTGTACAGTTTGTTACACTATGGCCAAAATTTTGCATTTTTTGTGTTACGTAATTGATGGATGACGCTATAGGAATATGCAGCCACGAGGGGAAATTGAACACAAAAAATAATATGCAGTTAATTACAAAAATATTAAACTAAAAGATATTTGATATCGAGAACCAACAAATTGAACATACAATTTTATGACAAACACATTCCTGAAAGCTATTGGACGCGTCTGACAGTCGAGATATGCACAGCATTTGTGAGAATCGAACTTCACAGCCGCAAACAACGCGGTGTAGATTGTCTAGTTTGTTCAAGAGTGTCTGCCCATGCACAACATACATTTGTTCAAGACTTATGTTTTGCTCGTTAGGAGATGTCAGTGCGCAGTCTTAATGGCACTTGTTCACTTAAATATACTTTAAATCCTTACTCGCAATGTTTACAAATAACAATCAGATTTACAAGTAATTAGTTTAAAATAGTGTGATGTGTTAAAACTGGAACGATAATACATACCTAAGTAAGATTAATTAAATCCTTGGTCAAGCACATTAAGACGAATAGACGACGACTTAAGCATAAAATACAATAGAAATGGGCCTGGCTAAAGGCTAGACCAGAACAAAATCAGTGTAATCGCTAGTACATTGACCATAAAAAAAAACATTTATAGAGATTTGTACAGTGTTCATGATTCTGCTGTCTAACGCTGTTTAATAGAATTATAACGGACAAAGGACAAAATAACAGACTTTAAAATAAACGCTACTTAACGTGATTGAGTGTTCGATCCATCCAACACCAAATGCACTAAGCTAATGTACTAAAAACCAAAACGCTTTACTTGTTAGCTCGCACCGTTTCGCTCAGACGATCGTGGCAAGGATTAGCGTTTCAGGCTGGCCAGAGTCTTGGCGGCTGCTTGGGAAATGTGTTTCATCCCTCAGCAAGCCCGCGGCAAGCGAAACCTGCAGGTCTCGGTTTCGGTCTAGATTTAGCTACAATTTATTTCATTCCTCATGCTCGCCCTACGGTCCCCGAAACGATAAATACAACTCTCTCGGGCGCTCCGAGCAACAACAACTAACACGAAAAGAACAGCCTTAGCCCAGGAAAAATGAGCATTAATTAGTCGCTCGAGTGAGTGACGGTCGGAGCACGATTGAGCCGAGCGAAATTGGCAACAACGCTGTGGCATACGACGCTAAACTGATGAACTGGATTTGGCGAACTACAAAGCAGCGAGCATTCCCCGAAGCAAATAATAGTAAAATCAAAGAGAGAGAAAGAAAAGAAAGTAGTAGCGAAATGAGACGAAAAAAACAAAGCAACAAAACTGCAAAAAAAACAAAACAGAAAAAAGCAGCGAAACTAACGCGACGAGCCCTAGCGCCGTGTGTTGTGATAGCGAGCGGCAGCGGCAGCGCATCCTGGCGCATTTTACAGATTGCGCGGTACCGTGCGGAGCATTCTGCACTGAAGGGGATTACGGTTCTGATTACATTATGCTGATGATGTGCTTGTTCGTGGAACCGGTTCTCAGTACCATCCGCTCCGCCACCACCCGATAGTTAGTTAGCTCTCGCAATCGAGCCTGATTATGGGGCTTTGCCGGCTCAGAAAGAGTTGAGCCAGCCTTGGGAAGAATACGTCACATTTTTATGTGTGTATGTGTGTTTGTGTATGTTACGTTATTTTCATCTCCGGTTCGCTGCACCAGCCTAGCCACGCCGGCGTTCCCTTCCCAGGCCATGCCGTCTAACCGATTGCGCGATGGGTGCCATGAGCCACGGAATGCATTCGTTTCGATTGATGGCGAAAAGGGAGGCTGACGATGGTGTGCTACACTCTTGCCGTAAAGGCCGCCTGCCGTACCGGGGTGGGGAGGGGCGAGTGTAGAAATTCTTGCAATCATTCCCAGTGTGCCTTTTTTAATGCCAGCTTTATGTATGTGTATGCTTACTTTACTCTTTTGCATCCTTAGCGAGTTCTCTCTCTCCCTCTCTCTCTCCCTCTCTCTCTCTCTCCCTCTCTCTCTCCCTCTCTCTCTCTCCCTCTTTCACCTTCCCCTTCTCTCTATCGCTCTCTTTATTTATCTATGAAGAGGCCTTTTCTCAGCCCATCGGCTGAAATCGGCGAAAATGGTGCCCGGTGGTAAATGTGGCTAATTTGATACTTTGTGGACTGCCGCTCTACTGGAAGTGGAAGATGTAACAAATAATAGTTGCAACAATATTAACACGCAAAACGAACCGGAGAATTGCATACTTTCAGTCGCTTTGAGGTGGAAAGAAGAACATAACACGGACGCTCGGATTTTTCGGTGCCTGTGCTTTACTCGTATGTTGGAATGCCCGTGGGAGTGAAGGTCAAGGAGCAGTGGAGGTTATCCTCGTTGGGAGATTGGCTCTCGATGCGGGAAAATGTGCCCCAACTCCCGTCGCTAAATTTCAATGAGCTATCATTTTTATGAACGCATTCCAGTGGCCATTTCCACCCTTTTTTTCTGTGCCGACGCTTTTCCCCTTTCGAGATTCGTTTTCGGGACGGGAGAAAGTTCTGTTCTGTCAAACTCAATCATGCGTCCGTTCCGCAGCCTGCCATCCAACACACTGCGGACGGGCGATAATAGGAGCAGAGAGCGACGAAAACAGGGCGAGGAACAAGAAAACAAACCAAAATAGGTTACACCAAGGGGCCCACGGTTGGCTGCTCCATCGGCAACAGTGCGCGGGCAGGATGGAAATAAATTAATGGCCAACCTAGCTATAGCCCTTTTTGGCTCGCACGACGTCCTCGCACGATTGTCACTCGCATTTGGTGGTGGTGGTGGCACCAGCCGGGTTTGATTGTTAAACTTTGTCCGCGATAAAGAAAGAAAAAAGAACAACCCCGAAAGCCCGACCGGGATGCGCCACGAGTGTGCCCCGAGAAATATTCAGTTGGCCTGGCCTGATCGCATAATGGGGGGGGGGGGGAAATGGCGCTGCGGCTAGAACTTTTAGACACTCTCGCCTATGCGAGCTGAGATCCTTCTGTCGCAGTATTTCGGGCCTGCCCAGCGTCAAGCTTATCAGCGTTGATGTGGCCGCCCTTGATGTTGCGATAAGCGGCCACCATCCCACAGATGCCCAGCTGTGCACCCGAGCTAGCCTGCCCTAGTTCGGTCATCACGTCATCTTCAATCAGGCTTTATGTGTGTGTGTGTGTCAGTGTGTCAGTGTGTATGAGGATGCTGTCCTTTATCTCCATTAGCAGTGGTAATATTTTCCCGGCTCTTCTATCCGCAATAACACACACACACTCACACACATGCACTCTGAGACATGATCAAAGGCGCAGTCGACAGGCAGGAAAAATGGCTTGACTTTGTCCGTTGCCTGCACAGCATTCGACTTACTCGGCGTGTGTGTGAGCTTGAGAGTGTGTGTATAAATGGTGAGGGGTAGGGCAAATCAAAATGAGTGTAAAAAGAATGCCATTGACTGTTTCGATGTGTTGTTCGCCCCTCCTTACCGCCGGTCGGCTCCCGCTGTTCACTACGAAACGGCGAACGGAAGCAGCTGCCGGATGGTACAGTGCGCATTGTTAGGCAAGCGTAATATGCCGCGTCGACTACTCGCATACCGCCGAGGCTGCCCTGGTTGAATTCTTCATGCCGGTGCCACGGCTGCACGAAACGGCTTCGTGATTAATATTGTGAATCATTCAGATAGTTTTCCCGATTTTCACATCGCTCGAGCATCTCATTACCGGAGATCGGTGGAGCAGCCCACACCATTCGACATTGAGCGAGTTACACAAGACGTCATACGGCACACGCAAGACGTGAACCCGGGAGCATGTCATACAGGAAGAGCACAATGGCTAGCAAGGCGCACTATTGTTTGAAATTAAACAGAGAACGAGACGGCAGAGAACGAGACGGCAGAGCACGTGTAGCGAGCACGGTCGGGTAACTGGAAATGCTACACTATTTGCTCACCCGTGTCGCATGCGATTCGAATCGGGTGCGCTTGAATATTTCACCACCTTTGCATTGAAACGGTGTCCAAAATGAATATCCTATCCCTATGTATTGATTGTTCGCGAAACGTTGCGATTGCTTTGCAAACGGACAGTATGCGGCGGAGTATGCGCGGGCGCTCGGTTTGAGAAATTCATAAAATGATCGAATTTGAAATACGTGTTGCATAAATGCAGACGCAACCGTTTGGCGAACTGCATACATACGGTAGAGCATGCGGAGTGAATGTAGGAGGCGGAGGAGGTGTTATATTGATTCGAATGAAAAGTTCTGTAAGTGTATAATTGACCGCTGGATGAATGCTTAAGGCCTCTACTGTGTGTGGCAAAAGTTGGTATTTATTTTAGTTATCGTAATGAAAACGTTTGCCATTTTGGAAACCCACAGCATTCCGTCGGTGAAGGGAATTGTAAGCAGTGCTGCAAAATGACACTGTCAATGTCATAAAAAAATCTGACTGAAACAAAATACATGTCAGCGTCACGTACTCAATTGTGATAATCATAGGTGGGTGTGACCGATTGGTGTGATCAATGCATGCTTCGTGATATTTTTGCGACCAACGCTTGCGCAGTCACTATGTCATGACTTTTTTTTTATTTTGATCAGTTCTGAAAAATGTTACTAATAAAGTCATGACAAATTTCGGCTGAAACAAAATCTATATCAACGTCACGAGCTCTACTGTGATGATCAGAGGTGATACTCAAAACGATTGGTGTGACCAATGCATGCTTGGTGACATTGTGTGCGACTAACCCTTGGTCAGTCATTATGTCATGGCTTTTTTTACTGTGATCAGTTCTGCAAAATGTCACAAACGTAGTCATGAAATATTCCGACTGAAACAAAATCATCTCAACGTAACGAGCTCTACTGCGAAGATCAGAGGAGAGCCTCAAACAGGTGCGATTTCGCATGCTTGGTGACATTGTGTGCAACCAACTCTTGGTCAACCATTTGGACTTGACATTTTCAGTCGGTGATCATCGCGATGGTCACGGGAGATATGCGGTGCGTGCGAGTGGTTCCAAGAAACAAAATTAGCATGGTTTCTTGCTCTGTTTGACTTGACACACCATCAAACCAGACAGAGCGAGAAACCATGCTCATTTTTATGTTTGGGACCACACACCAAGTATATTCCAAGAAGGTCGTGATTATCATAGGGAGAAAATGTCGTGACCAAGTGAGTGACCAAGAATTGCGTGCTAAACAAAATGTCATCAAGCATGTGATTGGATCACCAACTATTTGAGTCTCACCTCTGATCATCTCAGTTGTGTACGTAAGCTGATTTGAGCTTCGTTTCAGTCATCAGTGTTGGTGACTGAAACAGTGGTATTTGGCAGCTTTGTTCACAATCAGAAAATATCATGATCATGCTTGCGCCGGCATTAAGCTGAGCTTATCAGTCAGAGTATTGCGTTGGACTCAAGCATTCGCATGTCACGTTCGGCAGAATGAATGAAAGTGCGTCATGCATTGAGTATCAGCAATGAGCATCAAGCTACCACGGATATGTTCATTGTTTTCGTTGGTGAATATCTCGTGATGCTCATGACATTTTGCAGCACTGATCATATGTTGCTAGAAAAAAGGTAACCTGCCAGCATTACGTTTGGTGGTTACACAAACATAGCATACTTTGATACATGATATTGCCAGCTATATCCAAGGGTGTTAATGGTATAATAACATTTCCGGTAATTATCACATCTTCTTCGGCGTTTGATTGTACGTAAAATGATGCTTTTTGTTTCAGCCAATCATCAACACTATAAAAATAACAAATGGAATAATCGCATGCTGCTGTCTCCTGCTACCTTTAGCCTGCGTTATCTTCAGATTGTAGAGAGCTTAAAAGTATGCAAATTACTGTCGTATCAAAGGCGATGGTGTCCCTCACCCGTTTCTCGATATCTGAAAACCTTACTTATTGAAGAAACAAACATCATACACGTATTCATCAATTTATGCAAAACGTGTTGCGTGCCTTTATGCGCTCTGCTTCCTTCCCGAGCGCCGCCAATGAGTAACACATGCCGCACACAGTTCAGCCTTTCCAAGTGTTATCTTATTGCGCACACACATGCATAGCCACAAAACAAAACACACACACACACTCAAAATCATCTGCAGCCGGAACGTTCTGGTCGTGATTGCGGCTCGCTCGTCTTTATTAATCGCCACGGACTAATCTTCTCAGCCCATTTCGGGGGTTCTCGGGGGCCCCAGGTAGCTGCAGCGTGGCGCGCGAATGGCGCCAGACGCGGTGCCTGGCACGGTAGTCTAACCTGACATCCGGTTTCGCCCGGGTCGCGAGATGCTGCCAAGATGCGAAAGGCCGTAAAATGTGTGCTGGTCTCCCGGTTTGTACAGGCAGTTGCATACACACACACACACACACATATATATAAATATACGAATAGCTTTGGAGCCAGCTAGCTTCTTGGCAGTGGTTGCCATTGCCACACGGAATGAAGAATGCAAGAAGACAACGATCAACAATGCTCTAAGAGAGAGAAAGAGAAAGAGAGAGAGAGAGAAGAGAGAGAAAGAGAGAGAAAAGAGAGAGAGAACGATGCGGGATTGTGATTTAGACTGTTTTGGGTGTATAAGGGCAGCGAAAAGGGAATTTCAAAAGGGTTTGTTGTGCCTCGCTTCCTGCTGCTCTGCAATTTTTTTTTCTTGCTTATCTCGGCCCGAGACATCGACTTTACCCTACCCGTGTGCTTCCCATGTTGATTATCTACCCAGGTCAGCGGCAGGTGCCGGATTGCGGATCAATGATTGCTCCTGTACGGAACGAATTTCCGAGGCCGCCGCGTTATCTCGCTTCCGAAGCGAACCAAATGGGAGCGAGCAGAAACCCATAAAGGGCTGGCGCTTTCCGGAAAGCGCCTCCTTCTCCGGCCAATCTCCACGCCGCCGCCAGTTCCGAAGGAAACGGCAGTAAAATAGTGCCCAAACCTTGACAGTTTGCCAAAACAAGGGTAGAAAGCGGGTGGGAAAAGAAAAACCGAAATTGCCATGTGCATGGGGAAGAAGGGAGAGTGCTTTACACGGTCGTGTACATGTGGTGCGCACAAATCCTGCTGCGGTTAAATAATTTAAACGGACTGGTGAAGCCGTTCAACAACAACATCAACAACAACAACAGAAGAAAGAGAAAAAAACATACACACAACCCCAACCGAGGCATATTACTCGTTCGATCGTTATTTTACAAATCCCCATTTACTCCGGGTTTGCACCCGGGGTCCCAGGGATCAATATTCAGGTCAAAGCGTTTACCACCACCACCCCCTCTGCCCGCTTGCACTTCACCATGGGAAAGCATAGGTTGGTGGTGGCCGGTTCGCATACGCTCCCAAACTACTAGCTACGGTGGGGATTTGTATACCCGTAGGTTTTAATAATGTAATAAGCGCTTTTATGCCGGGGTGCGAGGTTGCGAACTTCCTGCCTTTATTATTTTTTTTTTTTGGTTTTTGTTCGGCTTTCACTGTCCATTTTTTCACCTCATTTCAAAATCCCCACTCGACAGCACAACACCCATACCCTGATTGCACGGATTCAAAAACCAATAACATTCCGATAAACCATCGACCCACGGGATGGAGCGTCGGTGCTGGAACAGCCTCGGAAGTAACGGCGAATCATTTTGCGGGCGTGCGATCTTCCCTTCAGCATGTTTCGCGGAAATGGTACTCTGGTCCATTCCGGCTAGAATTTCGTGTGTCTTGCCGTCGCCGCCACCGCACGCCTAATGGCACCCAAGGGGCAAATGTCAAATTTGTCGAATGGCACTGCTATTAACGCTAATTAGTCGTACAATTATTTACACACTCCGGGCACGGCTGTGGGCCGGGCTCCGCTGATGCTCCGGTATCGGTTTCAATCGACACGACTCGGCTCGACAATCGTCCTGGAAGGTGGGGTCCCAACCGTCCACAGCTCTTTTTAGGGTGCCGGCATGTGTCTCTGTCTGTGTGTGTTGCTGATGGCAAAGAAAGTTCGGTGGATGGGTATGGTTAGGTTTGCCCGGGCAAGTGGATGGCTCCTGTTCTTACAAGCAGCAGGCAGGCCCGCCTAACAGACAAGAGAATCGTCGATAATGTGATGTAATTTATGAAAATTCAATTGCATTTCATTTGTGAAGCGAATTATCTGCTCCGCCCGCTCTGTGCTAGCCGTCTGCCTTGTCGCCTCGCATCGATGCTGAGTGCGGAGTGAATTATAGCGATATCGGTGGGAGGCCTATGGGTACAATTGCAAACAAGAAGGGATCAGTAGCGTGAGAATGTCGATAAGGCCTGCCAGCCTGGATGTCTTACACCGTTCTTTATCATCGGTTGTTGGATTATTCTTGTGTCGCAAAGGAGAAGAGCTCACAGTCTGATGTTTGGGTCTGTTCGTAATCTATTTATGAAGAAGAATTGAGTGATCCTGTCGAATGCTTCATCTTCTGGCATTTAAAAACTGTCACATTTTAACAAAAGTGATTTTTTTTTTACTTTAAAGTACGCTAGATTTCTAACACAATCATTATTTGGTCCTTTGGACCTCGGTTCACTAAATATTCTATCAAGTTGGCAATTTGCAATAATTGAAAAATGCTACCCGAGCAAGCCGGTAAGGGAAAGGGAAACCGGAAATGCAGATAAAAACTGCTCCACAGCACGACCGCAGCGAACACTGTCACACGAAATGTCACGTTTCTACACCATTAACTGGAATGAATGGTTCGTAAGTAATAGGCGAACCGACGGTCTATTGAACAGCTAACAAATATTCGGCCCTGTTTCGGGTAATCTGATTTGGATCGACCTCCGGAATCCAGAAACGGAGAATACCCGCTCCCTCGTTCTCTCCCACTACCTTTCGCTACCCTGCCTACCTCTCTCACACACACTCCCCCTGTCTCTCTCTCTCTCTCTCTAAACCACTTAAAACTGGAAGAGATACCGGTTTTGCGGGCGAGCCAAGTGGTGCACGCGTTTATTATTCAAAGCGAAATTATGTCTCAGATGGTTAGCCGAATCGGTCGAAGGTGACAACACCCTTGGCCACACCCTAGTGCTTTCGATGGGGGTGCTGGAATATTGGGACCGTTTCGCTTGTGTCAATTCAAAATTCATACTACCCCGGGGGTTTTGTGGTTGATTAATTTGCCAGCGCGAACAACGAATAAATGCTCATTGCTTCAGAGTGGCAAATAAAGCGAGAAAATTGCGGTGTGGGCAAGGGTAAGGTGAAAGGGTGGTCGTGGTAAAATAAGGAAACGCTTCTACGATATGAAACCTTGACATAGCATCCCTAGGCTGCGCCACGTGGTCCCCGGAAATCTCCTCCCCCATCCAGACCAGAATGCCTTTTGTGACATTTGTTCGGGCTCGCTAGAACAATTTGGCCCTTCGAACCGGATTAAATAATCATCCATTTTTAATCGACTCTTCTCGACCTTAAAAAAAAAGCTGAGCTTGGGAGTTTCAACTTTTGAAGCCAGACACGGCTGACACACACATATACATACACACACTCACACACAAAAACATACATATATACACGCACACAGAGTTTTAATGCGATTTGAAGGCAAAGAAACGCGGCCCAGCTGGCCCCGGGCGAAGAATCTAATTTATCTCGACACCCTAATTATCAGCGAGCGCACTGCTGTGAGCGGAAGAGCGAACGATGCTAATCGGATGTCACGTCGATTTCGTCGAGTGCTTCACGATAACGCTGCGGGACACTTCTACTTGGGGGCGAAACAAAAAAAAAATCGATGTCTGCCACGTCCGGCCGAAAATTCGCATGTCTCGGGCGAATCACATCGGCGAACTGTTAGTGCCACTAACGCGTTAAGCACGAATAGCCCCCCTCCATCCCCCGTTAACGAGCGTGCTGCCAAAATTCAAATAAACACGGAAACGGTCCTTTCCCTCCTCGCGGGTAGCACTACCTCGAGAAAGGTAGGTGGGAGGGAGAGTAGGGTTTGTTTCCTTTCGGGAGAGGAAATAAAATCCACAATATTCCACCAGGGCCAAAAATTAATCTCACTGTCGGGAAGGGCTCGCTGCGAAAGTCTGAAAAGTAGTGCAACCAAGAGACGAGAAAGGGAAGGAAAATAAAAAAAAGACAAGTGTATCCGTTGGTTTTAATTAGATTTCGTCCTTCTCGTCGTCATTTCCCATCACACACACACACACGTATAGATAGATACACACATACACTTACAACAGGGAGAGAAGGAGAGACAAAGCCAAACAGAACAGCACACTGAAGACGGCGTGGACGACAATCGCTGTCTCGTTGGCAAGTGGAGTTAAACATTATGGCCGAAGACTTGGCCAGGGATTTGGTATGTGTCTATGTATGTGTGTTTGTGTGTATCTGAGTGTGTGTTTTCTAAAAGAATCAGCATTTTTTTTCGTTCCTTTCCTGCTTTGCTCCATAAACGAGCCGGAAAAGGTTTCAAAATCCGGCTGCCAGGGACAGTGACCGGAGAAACGTAATGAAGAACTCTCTCTCCCACACACACACACACACACACACACACACACACACACACACACACACACACACACACAAACACTGTGATCGGCGTCGACCGATTTCTGTACCATTTAATGCCTTAACTTATTCTACCAAAAATTTATCATTTGTTTAAGGTGCATACTGTGGTTGTTGGAGACGCTTTTTTAACATGCCACCGAGCTTACGGAGAAAAAAAAGCGAGTTTGTTGAATTGTTTTCGTTAACAAAGTTCAAAATTTTCCTTCACACTCAAACGATACAGTGCCACATTGGGCAAACGCCTGTAAAAAAACGGAAAAACCAACTTCATCGCAGGTTAACACCATAATCATTTTCATAAAATGGATACTTGAACTTAGTTGAATCCAAAATATTTCACGTTTTTATCTTTAATTTACTGAGATATAGGCGGTCAAAGTGTACTTTGTGTTTTTGTCCCAAATTTGAGCTATTTTTCGACCGAACATAAACCATCATATTTTAGTATATGATGCTGAGATTTTGATAATCAATGTGTCGTTGGAAAGGTTTTTTGTCATACTTTGATGTTATGTCTGAATATTTTGCAAAAACTTGTTTTTAAAGTTCATAAATGATTGAAAACCAAACATCACTGCTGAATTTTTGGATATTTTCATTTTGGAGAGTGATTTTTTTATGATTCGACTCGATTTCACTCGTGCGTCGTATATTATAGGAAAGATCAACATTTTTCCTATATTACACCAGTATCCAACTACCTGCCATAAACGGGCATTTGAAACAAACAGGTAAAAAACAAAGCTGAAGAGAGGAAAAACAGTTTAAAAAAGGTCGTAAGATAGGAATCAGCTCTTTTCCAAACTGTAGAGTTCGCTATGTTTCACAACTGTGGAGTTTGGTTGGTGTGACGCGTCTTCGAGCGTATTGGACGCCCACCGTGACAATGAGATAAACCTTGGTCGGTGGTTGTCAAAAAAGTAACTAGATTGACAACGCCAAGGACGGGGACGGCCACTCGACCACTAACCCGGCCACTAACTAAGGTAGAGTGATTTGGAAATATAGAGAACCCAACAATTTTGGCGCAGCCGATAGGATCTTTATGATGAACGACAATAAACGATTCCACGTATCCTTGGGTGCGTTTAACGGCAAAGCGGATGCCAATGATTTACGTCGGGAATGGGAAGAGTGGCATCGCGCCTTCGAGCTGTTGATGCAAATGGAAAATGTTGAGTCTCAATCCCACAAACTCATATCAATGCTAACCTTGGGGGGGCAGACGACTACAACGCATTTTTTACAATTTACGGCCGATTGCTGGAGAAATCAATCCGGCACCTGTTAAAGTACCATTGATACCGCAAGACGTACCGGAATATGACAACGCTGTCAAACGACTAAGAGCTTTCTTTATGGGAAAAAGGAACGAGCGAGTAGACCTAGAAGTATTTCGCTCCTTGAAACAGATGCCTGATGAGTTTTTTAACAACTTCATGCTTAGATTCCGGGATCAAGCTGCTAGATGCGAATTTTCCACGCGTGAGGAGACTGAACTTCTCCAGCAAATCACGATTGGTGATCGAGACGAGAAGGTAGGAGACAAAGGACTGGAAAATGTGATGAGTCTGGATGAGGTCATGGTATACGCCATGAACCGAGAGATTCTTCAGCAGCAACGGGAGAAGCATAAACCATTTCTGGACGATTCAAGCGTTAACAGGGTTAATTCAAACCGTCGAGATACAAGCCTGCCAAATGAACGAAATCATCCGTATGAAAGGCGTCAATCACCTCGTCGGGAATATTCATCAGGTCAAAAGTCCTATGGCGACTGTAAGCGTTGTGGTTCATCTCGTCATTCGGAGCACTCACAAGAATGTTTTGCTAGAAATGCTCGATGTAATAATTGTGGTGAACGCGATCATTACGCTAGGAAGTGCGCAAGTAAAAAAGCTCAGCAGACAAATCGATTTTCGGGACGCGAACCCAGACGTGAATTTAACCGAGATTTTAGTCGTATGTTTGGGCGTGAAGCATACTCAGTAAGGGCACAACTGAGCAAACTCTAAGGTGGTGTAAATCGTACATGTTATTTTGTTTATCTCTTGAATTCCAATTATATTTTGTGAACTGTATTTTAATAAAACTTAAAAATATAATTCCGTTTTTACATTAGATTGCAGCAGTTGGTTCAGACAGTAATTCAGTAATTTGTCGTATCGATGAGATACCAGTGGATTTCATTATAGATTCAGGATCTTCTATTAACACTGTGGCAGAAGCTGTTTGGCACAAATTGATTACTGGGAAAGCACACATATTTAACAAAAAACTTCAGTGCGATCGTAAATTCTACACATATGCCAACCGAATTCCGTTGACTGTGAAAGCAATTTTTGAAGCATGGATATCAGTAAATTCATCCAAACCCACGAGTTATGAGGATTTTTTTGTGATTAACGATGCTCATAGGTGCCTTCTCAGTAAACGTACTTCTAAGAAACTAAAACTGTTAAAAATCGGACTTGATGTTCTTCATGTAAATGGGTTGGAACAAGAAGCTTGTCCATTTCCCAAATTTCCTGGAGTACAAGTTAAACTGTCGATCGATCGGACAATTCCACCAAAGAAACTGGCGTATTTAAGAATCCCAGCCGCAATGGAACAAAAGGTAGACCAAAAGATACAGGAAATGCTCCAGAGTGATGTGATAGAAAAAGTTGAAGGGCCGGCTGATTGGATATCGCCTATGGTGGCAGTCCCAAAGGGCAAGGATGACATTAGAATATGTATTAACATGAAACACCCAAATGAGGCAATTCAACGAGAACATTTTCCTTTGCCTGTCATTGATACATTTTTGAATAAGCTCAGGGGATTTGAATTCTTTTCACGGATAGATATAACTTCAGCATATCATCATGTCGAACTTCATCCGAACTCTAGAAGTGTCACAAAATTTATGACAAGTATGGGGTTAATGCGCTTTAAGCGGCTTATGTTTGGCTTAAATTGTGCCCCCGAAAATTTTCAGCGAATAATGGCAAACATGCTTGTTGCCATTGAAGGGGTCATAGTTTATATCGACGATATCGTTGTTTCGGATCGGACTAAAGATGAACATGACAAGAGATTGCAGCAAGTTCTCATAGTACTGGAAAACAATAATGCCATGTTAAACAAGAGTAAATGCGTGTTTGGAGTGGAAAAACTGGAAATACTTGGATTCGAAGTAAGCGCCCAAGGCATCAGTCCGTCTGAAAAGAAAGTGGAGGCGATTAAAAATTTTCGTACTCCCTCATCAAAAGGAGAAGTACGTAGTTTTCTAGGACTTCTTAACTTTGTGGGTCACTTCGTTCCAAACTTATCATCTAGAACAGAACCGCTAAGAAAGTTTATTCGTGATGAAGTAACAGTATTCGGTGAAGAACAGATGAGAGCTTTTAATGACTTACGACTCGAGGTGTGTAATAATGTAAGAGAACTGCGGTTCTTTGACCCTAAAGACCCTACAGCCTTATACGTGGATGCATCGCCTGTTGGCCTTGGGGTGGTTTTAAGCCAAAATGATCGGCATACGAATAAGGCAAGAATTATAAGCTTCGCTTCCAAAGGCCTATCTCCAGTTGAACGTGTATTACCGCAAACAAAGCGCGAAGCACTCGCAGTTGTGTGGACTGTAGAAAAATGGTACTTATATATCTTCGGAATTAAATTCAAAATCTTCACGGATCACAAAACCCTAGAGTTTATATACGGGGGTAAGCATCGTGATGGACGACGAGCCTGTTCAAAGGCAGAGGGCTGGGCTCTCCGCTTGCAACCATATGATTTTGAAAAAAAAATACATTCCTGGGTCAACAAATATATCAGACACATTGTCTCGTCTAGTATCTGAGCCAGGTAAACCATTTGAGGAAAATGCGGAACATTTTCTCTTTGCAATAAATCCAGGAGACTTGGCCATCACAATGGACGAAATAAAAAAGGAGACTGTCAATGACGAAACACTTATGGCTGTAATTGAAGCATTAAAGTCAAAACAATGGTCCCCGGAGTTATTTAGATACCGGGCATTTGAAAAGGAGCTTTCGGTAATTGATGGCGTTGTAGTGAGAGAAGATCGCATAGTACTACCATTGAAGTTGCGAAAGAGAGCATTAACCATTGCGCACCGGGGACATCCTGGAATTGTTGCGATGCGAAGGAACTTAAGAGAAAAGATTTGGTGGCCATGTATGGACCGAGATGTGACAGAAGCAGTCCAAGAGTGTGTTGGCTGCACGGCCGTTAGAAAGGAACACCCTCCGGAGCCGATGATACGTAAAGAGATGCCTGAACGTGCATGGCAAGAAATTGGCATTGACTTTTTCTCTGCCAAAGAATGTGCCACATTTCTTGTCATAGTTGACTATTACAGTCGGTTTATAAAAGTAATAGAAATGAAAAATACGAACGCAACCAAAACAATCGAAGCTCTGGAAATGGTTTTTCGCGAACAGACTTATCCCGAATCTATTCGCTCTGACAATGGCCCACCATTTGCGAGCGAAGAGTTTGCCGACTACTGTAAGAGCAAAAACATCAAACACATACGCACTATCCCCTATTGGCCCCAAAAGAATGGTTTGGTTGAGAGGCAAAACCAGGGGATTTTAAGAGTTTTGCGGATTGCAAAGGCCACTGAAACTGATTGGCGAAAAGCTGTGGAGGATTATTTGTATATGTACAATACTACACCGCATTCCGTCACTGAGAAAGCACCGTTGGAGCTATTAACCGGGCGTCCGGTCAAAGATCTCCTACCATCTCTGAGAACAGATCCACATTGGCACCGCGATGAAGAAGTGAGAGATAAAGATGCAATCAAAAAGATGCAAGGGAAACACTACGCAGACGCTCGCAGACACGCTAAACCATCCAATATTAACGTAGGGAATTCCGTTATGTTACGTAATTTTGAAACTGGGAAACTTGAACCTAAGATTAAACTCCAAAAATTTACTGTGCTAGAAAAGAAGGGAAACGATACCATCGTTGCTAATGAAGAAAGGGTACGGTATCGACGTTCAATAACACATCTACGGAAATTCCCATGCCAATTTGAAAACGATATTCCGCCATCAAAAATTCCCAGACCTCAACAAAATAACCCAGAAAAGCCATTGACATCCGACAAACCAAAACCCCTAGCACCAAAGCGAGAACAAAAATTTTTATCATGTTTTGAAGCATCCAGTAAAGCGACTAGTAAGAAATAAGAAGTTACCTCTCAGATATCGGCAGGAATAATTGTATGTGTGTTTCAATTTCAAATACGGCCTTAGCAGTAATAATGTGAATACAACGGAAGAGAAAAATCGTCATTTTTTTTGCAAAGAACTCAAATAAAATTTAAATGAATTAATGGCATATCCTTTGCCATGTTTAGTTTTTTTTTTCTTTCTTCCTTTCTCTATTTTTTTGTGGAGATGAAGAAGGATGTAGAGTTCGCTATGTTTCACATCGGTAGAGTTTGGTTGGTGTGACGCGTCTTCGAGCGTATTGGACGCCCACCGTGACAATGAGATAAGCCTTGGTCGGTGGTTGTCAAAAAAGTAACTAGATTGACAACGCCAAGGACGGGGGAAATTAAGGGGACGCCACTCGAATGCCGGCCAGTAACTAAGGTGGAGTGATTTGGAAATATAGAGAACCCAACACAAACAAAACATGAAAAACACAACTTTTTTAGCGCGTAATAATTTAAAAACTCGTTTTCAGTCAGAAACTTATTCCGCTTCTGTTTTAATTCCTAACAATTATTATTGATGCTGTTAACTGATACGCAATAATGCAATGTTGTGAGCGATAATTATTAAGTTTTATTCGTTGTCTTGACGATTTTAGTATAGGACTACCCTGTATAGTAAGAGCAATTGTATTGAATGAAGAAAAATTGCAATAGCACGAGGAATTGATTTTCATCCCGGCGTTTGTATGGCCGTTGCCCACTGTGCAGTGTGGGGGTGTGTTCGCATGCTAGATGATCGCCTGCATCATTAAGAGAGCAAGAATTAAGGAAGAAAAAGAAAGAGAAAGAGAAACAAGCATAACTTCCTGCCATAAGAGCACAAACTGTACATTTTACAGGAAATTTAATTAAACCTAGTTGCGCACGGTGTCGGGCGGCAGTGGCTGCCAGCAGCAACAAGACACAGCAAACCTGCTTACCGCAGCCCGCCAGAGCAGAGCTTCGAAGTGGAAGGCTCGCTTCGAGCGCTCTTCACAGGTTTTATGACATTTTGCTCGGTAGTTTCTTGCATATGTATCTGTGTGTATGTGTGTGCGTTAGCAAAATGTAATCCTACCAAACCGTCCTGTGCAAACGCAGCTTCTGGTCGCACACGCACACACGAAACAAAAAATCCCAACCTGCCTGCAGTTGACGGTTAGTTTATGTGTTGCATTTGTTTTTTTGTTGTTCTCCCTTCCCTCTAGCAGACGACAACCACGATGCCAATTTCGAGCTGAAGTGGCCGAAAGGTATAAAGAAGCAATGATAATGAGAGAGAATACAATCACACACATACACACACACACACACACACACAGTAAGAGGTAACGTTACTTCCCGCTTCAGGAGGTTTTTGATGGTTTTTGCCACCAAGAAAGCCCCACAGGCGATCAGCAACAATTAGTTACCAGCGGCACCGATAATGCTTCACGCCGGCTTGTTCAATCTTTGCACATTGCACGACTGCTGTCGGCAATGGCTACACATCGGAGCGGTAGAATCTTCCCGCAAATCTTGAACAGCGCCACAACATCTTTCGGTGTGGTTCGCACTCGTGCCAGAAGCCACTCATGCCGCTTCGCAAAAACGGACCCCGGCTGATGATGCAATCGGGGTGTGACATTGTCCAGCCGTGGGAAGCAGATGTGAGACACGCTCGCACCCACATACGCAAACCAACACACGTGGAACGATCGAAGCGAGCACGAAACACATTCATTTGCCTAACCAGCGATGCGGTGCGGGTACGCGGGAACCTTGTCATCGTCAGATTATATCGTTTCTGCCTAAGCTACCCTGCAGCTGGGAGTCGCTTTTGGAGAGGTTCTTTAGCTTTGTTTCGGTTTTTTTTGTTTTTTTTTTTTGGTTTTGTTGCCAGCATCTTTCGGAGACTATCGAAACCGCACACTCTCTGGTGTGACGTGAAAGATCATCCTTTGTGGGGAGCGCCCCTGCCGGAGCGTCCCAACAGCGTAAACCAAACAAAGCGAAACAAAATATGTATGTGCGGCCACAGCTCGAAACACGGGATGGCTGCGAGAGCACACTTTTGCTGCGTCCCAAAGCCACACACACACACACACACACACCATCACCCCTCACACACCCTTCCCTCACTCGCAGGCAAGATGTGTTGCTGGGTAGGCGAAACATTCCACGGCAATATATAAGCCAAAAGTGACAGTGCATTTTGCGGCTGTCATGGCTGGGCTGCCCATCGGTATTTCGTTACAGGCTTCGCAGGGGGTGTGCAACTAACGCAAAAATAAAGCACATCGCGCCCCCCCCCCCCTCCCGAGCCGCCATTACGCTCGCTCTGTGCATTGCGATAGATAGTCACAGGGACTAAAACACCACACTCGGTCGAGTGGCACAACGGTGAGCGTAGCAAGCGTGCAAGCAACACACAAAAGAAAGCAGAAGCAACAGAGAAACGAAACGAGAGGAAAGGTATTCAGAGCGGCGGCGGCGGTTTTAAAAGCGTTTTAGCATCTTCAAGCTTCTTCAACAGAAAAGCCTCAACCCTCCTGTCTCTTGCTCGTTTGCGAGGTGAAAACACCATCTCACCGTTAACCGATATTATACCTATCTGGAGCACAAAAATCGCACAGTTCGTTACTTTGCAGAAACATCGTGTGCAAGCTCAGTTCGCATACAGTCTGCGCCACACTCCACCGGCACGTTTTAAGAATGTTTTCAGTTTTTTTTTTCGTTTCGTTTGCTGCCTGTCGTCGGTAACGTCGGGCAGCGGCTGCTTTGAATGCAGAGCGGACCCGGTCGATATTTCTTTACCGTAAGTGCAACACACAAACACACACACACACGCACACCGACACATCGATTACTGTATGCACTGAATGCATCATGGCACAAGAGTTCATTCATCTTCAGCCCACTAACAGGGACAGGGCAGGGGAGAAGGAGACATTGTGTCGTTGAGACACACAGAGACCGGAGCTCGCACTGGGTTTGTGCACCCTCTCCCCTGCCCACCTTCGGGACCCTTTCAAGCGGTGACCGATTAAAGTACTCGAGCAAGCTCCTCGCCCGCTCGGTGCTGGTGGGTCGTGTGTGCGCTGTTCATTTGGAACGGATTTTTCACCCAAAAAAAAAAGGGTGCCGTGCCGAGTTGTGTCGCTAAGTGGACCAAGCGGCGCACCAGCGTGTCTGTGTGTGCAGTGTGCGCACAGAATTTATGGCATAATGGATACCGAAGCACGAACGGGAATAATCTGTTTCGGCAGGACTTTACGGGGCTCTCAACTCTTAGTCCTTGCTCGGTGTCTTGCCCGAAGTGTCTTGCCACAGCTAGTAAGGAAGGGAGCAGCCGCAGCGACAGCAGCAGCAGCACCAGTAAAAAACATCGAAAACTGTGGCAACCCCTGCCCACTTCAGGGCTGGAACGCGGCCGGCGCTGTCACACAATCGTGTCCGTGCTGAATGAATCAAGCGAAGGTTGCGTTTCGAACGGTAGTATTATTTGCACACTTTTCAAATTGTTGCAGCCTTTTTTGTTGGCTGTTGTTTCGTTTTATGTGGTTTGAAGTCGCACCACCAATTCAGAAATTAAGCAAGCACAACGAACGCCAACCAGCACCGCATCTTCAGGGTTCGTTATTTGCTCTCTGGACATTTTTATGTAGACACTGGTGACGGTAGCGACGGTAGCAGCGGGGGAAAAAGGCAAACAAAACTTTCATTGTGCACGTTGGCACGAAAGGACACTCCAGGGACGGCGGGAGAATGTTACAACACTGCCAGTTCCATTGTGCGGAGTTGCATAGTACACAGGCGCACATCCCAAAGGGAAGGGCGGGGGTAGGCAATGTCTTCGACACCGCGAGTTTGAGGCACACAAGTACATTGGGTTTGTGGGATATGTACACACACACACACACACACACACACACACACACACACACACAATGAGACGACACGAGAGTCCTTTATATTTTATGCATTATTTTCGCTCCGTTGTACATTGTGGTCCTCCGTGTGGCGCTGAATGCTGGCAACAGGCACAAAAGGTCGCTGTTTGTTGTTGTTTTTGTTGTTGACCTCCCTTCTCCTCTCTCCTCGTACTCCCCCCCCCCCCCGCACCACCCCTCGCCTCCTCAACAATTGTCCGGATGATGCGGCCTCCTTACAAACGCGCTTTCTTTTCCCGAAGGATACAAACACACACGTGTCATGTTTGCATTGGAGGTGGGATATTCCTATTACGTAGGATCTGCATTCTTTGTTCTTTTTTTTGTGTGTGTGGCAATTTCGATGTACTCCGAACATTTTAAAAACTTCGCTTCTACATGCTAGTACGTTGCATTTCAGATGCTAGCCACTAACGGCATCATTGCAACATCCCAAAGTCTTGGCAGTGTCTTGACTGCTGCCTGGATTAGGCGCGCAAATTCGACACCTTTTCAATCGAGCACGAATTTCTAGTCGAATCCCCCTCGTTAACATGCAGACTTTCTCTTTCGCCTTCGCTCCCGATTAATGTGGTATATCGTGCACAGAAGCCGATTAATGTGTGTATGTGTGTCATTGACTTCTATTCGACCAACAGTGCTCCTGTTTGCCCAAGCCCAACGTAGTGTCTGACTGTCTGGGGCGCTATACGACAGACGTATCTGACTGCGGGTACCCGTGTAGTAGTGACGGTGGTCACTGTAATCAGCATACTCTCTTTCACCGCCGCCCATCGCACACACGACCTGTAAAAGCTTCGCAGTATTGGTGAGACACCTGGCAGTCGCCGTCAGTCTGCAAACGGTAGCTTCCGCCATTCCAGGTGCGGTGCCGCGCTTGTTTGGCAAACAACATTTCACATTTCTGGCTGTACCGAAGATAGATTAGCCAGGATGCCGGTGTGTGTGCTTCCCCCCAAGACAAACATAACCTGAAAAGCGTGTCTTTCAGGTGCCACATCGCGCTCCTGCCTCACATGCAAGAAGTGTGTGAAGAATGATCCAAAGCCAAGATGGCTTCCTCAGGGGGTGATGTACTAACAAGAGGAGGGCTGGGTTGTTTGGCAGTAGGGGGTGGTTGCAGAAGGCAGAAAATTCGTCGTTGTATCTTCCGACGACATACAGCATACATACACATACACACACAAACACACACAAACACACACACACACAAACACCTAGTTTGTAATCTCATCTTAACCATCCCTCGTACAGAAGCAACGGCAGATGTGCGCAGATATCGCGATTGGGCAAAACCTAACGGGATGGTTTCCATTTTCTTTTCGGAAGCCGTTCTCAATTTCCTCGCATTCAATAGACGGTGACAGGTTGTGCACACGTGCAGTGCCAGCTTAAAGATGGCACACACGCCAATCTCTGGCCGGGAAAAGATCACCGAAGCCGAAGTGCCAGGACAACCGCACTATTTCCCCGACATCTTGGATTAACGCTATAAAAGGCGCTCCCATCGGTAAAAAACACACACACACACATAACACGGTCTAAATAGAGCGTTTTAGTTGTTAGCTTTCCCACTTCGTGTGTTCCATAACTTTCCCCCCAGCCGTAGCCAGCGGTCGCTTTTATATTGCTTTTAATGGCAGTTCAGTTTAATCGGGAACAAACGATTAGATTAAATCGAATCGCCGCATGTTTCGCCTTTTGCTGCTCTAGACGCTGGTCTAGATCAACTGAATGGAGCTGAACGCTTCTAGGGAGCTCTCTTCCGCTTCCCCAACGCGTTGCTTCTTTGATGTCTGTTGGTGGCAGGTTTGTGTTTTCGCTTCTCGGCTGCTACAATCTGTCGTCGATTCGGACGTAGAAAGTAAAGCTAAGATCTGCCCGCAACTAATAGGCAATTTTGGAGATTCCGAGCCTTTGCTCTAGAAGGCATATTGTCCGCTGAACCAATCAGGGATGTAACAAGATCCGGAAGGCACTCCACTGTCTGTTTTTTTTTGTATATTCTCCAGAAAATAATATCACACCAACATGGCAAGCAGCTCGTGGCCATAGGGAGTCTCCCCAATTCTCAATTTGACAACAGTAGTAAAAACAAAGAAAAAATAACACACACAAATGGAAATTTGGCAGACAACCGCAACAACAAAAAAACGACCAAAGATTAGGCAAATTTGTGCCCAGATAGAACTCGTGACCGAATTCCCTACTCGTGCCGAGTGTGAGTGGGCCGGCGGAAGACTCTCCCTCGTGTGTTTGCTGATTATGGATTTGGCCGGGCGCTCAGTTGAAGCTAATCCAGCAAAAAGGGGTTTCCCAAGCGATGCTGAGGTGCGTCGAAGCGATAAAGCGAACAGACAACAAACACGCTGGCACACACACACACACACACACACACACACACATATGCTGAAGGAAGGAACTATGGCAAACGCCTTCCTCCCTTGCCCGAAGGTCCCTGGTTTGTTGTAAAAGCATGCTGCCAAAAACCGCCAAAAACCAACCCATGAGGGTAGGCAACAATGAGCCACCCCCCCCCCCCACCCTACGCACCCCGCCTCCCCCAAAACATGAGTGTTTATTAAAGGGCCTCATGGGCCGGATCACATGGTGGAGGGCGTAAATTTGTTTATTCCGTCTTTTATGCTGAATCCACCACCATCCCCCAGCCCGCGAACCCCTCCGCGTGGGCTCTCCCAACCCAAACAAACCCATCAAGGCCCCGTCCAAAACGGTTCGGCACTGCCAAGAAATCCGAGGAGGATCCTTCACTCGCGAGTCAAGCATTCCTTGAGCATAGAGCGATAGAGCGAGATAGAGCGAGAGAGATAGAGAGAGAGAGAGAAAGAGAGAGAGAGAGAGAAAGAGATAGAGAGCTAGGGTGTCGGATCCTCCGGTATCAGCACTTCCCGGTTAGATTGTTTGCTTTGGTATGAAGTGTAGATTTTCCGAATCATAGCCACACGCGTCTTTGTGTATGTGTGTGTGTGTGTGTGTCCAACACCCCCTGCTGATGTGTTGAAGCCACAAGGGCGGGGCGGTGGAGAGCAAGTGTTGTTTGATTTTCCCTTGGTTTCCACAACTTCCCCCCTCCCTCCCACCCTGTCAAAGGTACAACATGCTGAGCTTTCACCCCCAGAACCTTCCCTCCCCTTTCTCGAGGCTTATCGCACGGAAGTCGTGCAAGTTGCCTTACCGTCTGTTTGACTTGTGTGTGCGTGCGTGCAGGAAACCGCTGAATAAAAATGTTTTTATTACAAACGAGGCGGATAATGGCGCAACACGCTACCGGGAGTCCCTAACTCCTCGTCTGCCTCACGCTCGCTGTCGAGCATGGATGCGACGCTGTTACCCATTGTTGTGTGGGCGGCCCAGCAGGCGAGGCGCTTAGAAATATTTGAGCTACACACGACCGATGGCCAGCTCCGCGGGGGAGACAAGGAAGGCAGTGTGTTTTCGCGGGGTCGGTCAACAGGAGACCGACCGTATGTACGTAAACACGCCGCAACCAACGCCAGGTGGAGCACGCTACACGATTAATTCAATTATCAACTCAGGCACGTAGATAGGACCGTAATCGCTTCACGGATAATTAAACATTTATCGAATCAAGGCTTTCATCAAACGAAAGATCCAACCAACACTGCTGCTGGTAGTGCGCTGCCGTCCCTGTCTTTGGTACGGTCTCTACCGACGCACCGCCACAATAGTTTGTATCCGCATAGCGTTGCCTTTTCCTTCTGTTTCTAATTGAAATTCTACGTCTTAAAGCCTGCCTGTGATGCTTACCGTTTCTGTGTGAGGAGGCTGTTCTGTGTGACTATCCATAAATTGAGGTAGCTCCGTCTATCTGATTGATCCTGCAGTAGGCATTGAGCCTTGGTGTGTATGTGAGCTACCTGTTTCAAGCAACATCTCCAATCATAAGGAAAGGGATCCGTCTCACCTCAATTAAATGGGGCGCTTCTTCTCAGCAATTCGGCACATTCACGTCGAACAGTTTTTGGCAGCAAACAAAACCGCCTACTATTAGGCAATTTCAGCGACCAAGCTTAAGCTGTCCAAATTACCCCTTTTCTTAAATTAGTCTAAACTCGTGTGTAGATGCTGCACGGTTCGACGCGCTGTTTCCTAAAATGCGCCAACAAACACGTACATTATGGATTTGCCTACATTTAGGCGCCGTCTCGGTTTACCGAAACCTGAGCGAACTAGCGGCTTGCAATTAAGCAATCTGCCCGAGAGAATTTCGAAGCAGTTTAAGATTCTTTTGCCACTTTCAAAGACGCCACTCTATGGTCAGCCCATTTGGAAGCGGGACGCCGTTTATAAAGACGGCAAAAGCAATGCCCGCACGCCCGCCTTGAGCGCCCGAGAAGAGGGAAATTCAATATCAAATCACAATTTTATCTTGCCGTCTTCTAGGCATCGGCCTCTGTACTAACTAGCTCATGCGGACACACATACACACCTGCACATTTAGTTGGCATAGGCCCGGCCAGTACCGGTGCTTACCTTGCAATGGCTAATTTAGCTGACTCACGTTGGGTGAGGCACAACGGAAACTACGTAAAAACGGAAAGCTTTATGTTGAAATGGATAGAGCATTCTACTTTGTAAAAATATTAAAAAAAAAATACACCTCACCCCCAGGTACACTCACCCGGTTAGAATTGCAACGTCATTTAACGCCTTGCGAATAACAGGGATGTCTAAATGCAGGCGCAAGAAACAACACCCTGTCATCTTCACTTAGACTGAGTTTGTTTCATCTCTCTTTTTCTCTTACACACGCTCTCTCTCTCTCTCTCTTTCTCTCTCTCTCTCTCTCTCTTTTACCCATTCCATGGCTCACGCGTCGTTGGTTAATTATTGTCAGCAGTTAGTGTTGGGCATTCCATCGAAACAAAGGAACGGAACGAGACGGAATGGAATTAAATTTTGAAAAGGAACGGAACCAGCGGTGCATTGAGTTCACAACTTGTGATTACAAGCTAAATCATTCAATCGGCATCGTGTCCTGCGATCTAAGCACCATATCGAAAAGGGTACAGGCATATAAAAAGGGATTTCTGCACACCAAATCTGGTACTAAATCAAGTTGGGTTCAAGTTTTTCCTATGAGCTGTGTACCACATCACCAGCATTTGAGTTTTTGCGCAGGCATTCCTTTATGATAACTCGGGCTGTCTTTATTTTTCACCGAGCATATTTTTAAAAAAGCCTTTACAACTCACTTCTCACTTATCTGGCGCTGTCGAAGCAAAAGAATACGATGCTAGGAACTAGGGGCGCCATATGGTGTGAGCGAAGCGAAAACAATACCAAGAACTCTGTATTTGCTTTGTAAAACAATGACACAATATGAACAAGTGTGAAGCCTGCTCGCAAGTGGGATGAAAAGTGAAACAAAAGACAATTGTCTGCGCTAAGGCACGTGCGCGCTTTTGGTGGCCGATCGGCCTTTCTTAGAATTTCCTATGTTAAGCGACAAACCAGAGAAGTTTCGTATCACGAGCGTATGAAATCGAAAATCAGTCCATCTTTAGCACTCGACGCGATCGGTCAAAATAAATGAATTGTCACAGCAGTCCAAGTCTAAGTTTTAATGTTTAAATTCAAAACAGGTGCTACAACCGCTTTGCGGTCTTGGCCTGCTTCAGGAGTGTCCGAAACCGCTCACCGTTATCAACGCTCAACGTTATCCCGGCCTTCACGGGACGCCTCCACGCCATCTTGCCACCTCAATTTGGGTCTACCACGCCTCTTCTGTCATTGTGGACGCCCTAAAAAGACTTTACAGGCTGGATCGTATGTTTCCATGCGTACAATATGGCCGGCCCACAGGAGCCTGGCAAGCTTGATACGCTGCACGAGAGTGAGATCGACGTACATCTCGTATAGCTCGTCATTATAACGGCTCCTCCATTGTCCCTCCACACATACGGGGCCAAGTATTCTTCTGAGCATCTTCCTCTCGAACGCGGCTAAAAGAGTTTCGTCTGATTTGGACCGTTGTCCATGTCTCAGAGGCGTATGTGAGTACCGGTACTATATAGGTACTACATAGTCCCAGCTTCGTCCGTCGCGACAGGTTCTTTGAGGTAAACTGATGTTTCAGGCTGTAGAATGACCGGTTGGCAGCCAGCATCCTTGCGCGCATCTCAGCTACCATGCTATTGTAGTTGCTGACCTTTGACCCAAGATAGATGAATTATTGGACGACTTCAAAAGGGCGTTCACTTATCTGTACGTCACACCTACGTATATTCTGATTATTTATTTAAGGAAATATTAATCAGGTGAAAATTGTTTGGCCTATGGTAGAAAACTCCAATTTGTTGGCAATTTGTTTTATTGTACATACATCCCTACCAGATCAATACACCATCTATAACAATCTTACAACTTTTCGATACCATTTTTTCGTAGTACGATTTATTCTTTGTCTCAAAAAGGTCTCAGTTTCTTCATTTGACGAAAATTTCTTCGCAGCGAGCAACCTCTTGAGATCCAAGAACAGGAAATAGTCGGTGGAAGCCCGCTCTGGAGCATACGGTGGGTGGCGAAGCAAATTGTAGCCCAATTCATATTTTGGCCATTGAGTTCTCTGAATTGTGACTCACCATGTCGATGTTGTTTTTGGTCAAATGTGAGCTCGCCCGGCAGCCTTTCTGTAAAGAGCTTTCTCATTTCCAAATATTCGTGAAATATATGTGTAAAATGTACTTCTGATAGCAGATCTCATGGTACAGTCGTCAACTCGTACGACTTAACAACATGCCCGTCATGGGTTCAAGCCCCAGATAGATCGTGCCGTCATACGTAGGACTGACTATCCTGCTATGTGGAGTAATCTAAAAGTCATTGAAAGCCAACCCCATAAGTGGTACTGGCAGGCCTTGATCGACAACGGTTGTTGAGCCAAAAAGAAGAAGAAGAAAAAGAAGAAGTACTTCTGATATCTTTAGCGTGTCAGCTTTCTCGATTAAAATTATCTTACGGGTTCTTATAATTATTTTAATTATTTTGTGGATATTATATTAAGTTTTCGTCAGTAACCACCTCTTTTGGGTTTCCACTGTGTGCAACGGCCTCAGTGCTCATTGCACCACGTTTAAACTAAGCATAGCAATACTTTAAGGTTGGTTTTGATGAGCCAGTGTCCGAAAACTCTTCATCAAGACAATTGTTGCTCCGGCTGTATTTTTTGCCTTTTTTGCGTATATTATATTATATACAAGCAATATTCGTTTTGTCCATGATTTTTCAAAACTCGAAGGTTGCTTCACAAAAAAATGCTTTAACTCTTGAAGCAGCTGTCCAATTGCCGTCAAATTTTAATACATTTCGTATCAAGGTTGGTACAAAATAAAAATAATATGGATTTAGAATCTCATACTACTATGTATGTGTTAGGCCTAAACAAATTTCAATCGACCTGTTAATATATGCAAATACCATTTATTTGACGCTTACTGCAACTTGTATCGACAAAGTGAGATAAATATTCATGCGAGAGAGTGGACAGTCATCATGTAGCAATCAAGAGCCGGATCAACGCGGTTTTTTTAAAAGAACGAAACGGTACGAGTTTGTTAAAAGTATCGGAACGGAACGGGCATCAAAATGAACTGAACTTTCTCACTGGGTTCAAACCAGAACGACCAACACTAGTCAGCAACAAGCCAGCAGCATGATTGACGATAAAGGCACGCTTTGCACTTTGTACGTTGTACCGCTGAGAACCAATTACATAATGCTTCGCCTTTAGATTATTTGAGGAGGTAAGAAAGCAGCAATGGCCAAAACAAAACAAAAAAAAGGAAACCCCGCAATAGGTGGCCTCCGGGAAGCACTGTTCGGGTGGCGAAACGGGCAGCTTTCTGCAGAGCTTGTAGTGGAAAAACTGCCCCACCTCTTCAACTATGACGTAGATGGGAAAGGGTACACACACATTCCAGAAGCTCCTCTTCGAACCGGCCTATAGATCAGGCGGCAGGGCTTTGCTTTAGATCTGCTGCCGGTGCTCGGGTAAAAGCGGCCAGCGGTGCTGCATCTAGCCCAAAATTAGAAAGGAAAAGCATCAATCCCGAAAGCATCCTTCCCGCTACTGGAGGAGTGTACGGTACGAAAACAGGCAGGGAGCAGGGTTGTTGTGAAAATATGAAACCTTCTCCCTCTGTCTCTCTCTCTCTCTCTATAGCTTATCCACCCTCTTTCAAACCATCGATCAGAATAGGAAAATTGGGGGAGAGGGAGGAAGTGAGTGGGAAGCTGTTTCGGGAAACGCTGGGCGCAAAGGGCTGTTGTGTGCAACAGCAGCAGCAATAATCCCGCTCGTTTGTGCATTTGGTTGAGCCAGCAAGGCGCTGGGCGCGAGGGGTTAAACTCGTAACAAGCTCAAGCGAGGAGCCGCGTTTGCTACACAACCTGGCCGTCTCGAATTTCATTTCAAATTTGCCTTCAAACCGGCCCCAAACTATTTAGCCAGCGCACGTGGAATGAGGTTAAACAGATGTTGCACCGTAACCGTTTCCTGCCGTCCAGGGCGGGGAATGTTTTGCTGGGGAAGAGTGGAATGGGATTGAGCGTTGGCAAATCGGAAAACCCTCCACCCCTCGCCACATTCCGAGTGCCCGTTTCGGGGCATGGCGGATGTGGCCTGTTTCATAATTTGCTGCTTCCCGACGTGCGCAGCAGCATGGAGTTTCTTCGACCGGCCGATTTCCCTTCGGCATGAATCGACAACCTCTGGGGCGTGGAGCCGCCGAGACGGACGTCCAGGGCAAATTGAAAACACGCATCCACGTGTGTTCCGGTGTGTTTTCCGTCGTGGTGTGTATTTCGCCGGCACCACATACGTCGATTCCGAGCGCTGGGAAAGCGGAAACACGCTTAAAGTGCACATAGAATATTTAACATTCTTCTTTCGGTTTTGCTTGTTGTTTTTTTTCTTTTCATATTGTGGTCAGGTTAGTTAGGGAGGGACGTTTTTTGTGTGTTGTTGAACCATTTATAATATTTTTTACCGAAATCATAAACGTCTTGTACATACAGGCATACGCGCCATTGCCACTGATTGAACTGGCGCGAAATGGCAGTTTTTCGTTTCGGCTAGTTTGAGGAGTCACCATACTGTTAGGATGTCAGCCATTTTTTATTTTTTTCATCCATACTAAGCTACGGGCGCGAGTGATCGCGGGTGGCATTCTTTCGGGCACACTTGACGCTTAACTCAAGCCTAATTGATTTTACGACCTCTCGCGTGCAGCTATTGTCAAGAGCTTTGTGCCCAGAAGGAAAAAAATAAAATCCTTCCCACCTTCCTGCACACACACACACATACTCATAATCGCACACTATGGCTGTTGGCAATATTCTCTGGTTAAACTCCGGTTTTAGCCCCATCCGTACCACCCAAACAAGGTGGAAAGGTGGAGCAATAAATAAAATTAACGACGTCTACAGAAAATTGATGGGATGATTATTAGGAAGCGGTGAGGGGTGCTGAATGTGCCGAATGGGGGACGGAGTTAAGGCGGGATTGAACATTTATTAATTTTTGTGTCCCTATTGCCACGGAGGAAGTTTTTTTTGTGCGTTTCGTGCTTTACTATCCTAGCCTAAAATGCTGAAAACCCTGGCCCTTCTCTATGCTACAATACATCAATTTCCAGCGACGAACAACCGACCCTTCCTTTTCATCTGGCTCTCCTGGTGTGAGAGGAGCGGCGGAAGGGCTCGCCCGTTTTTCTACCATACATTCGCTAAATTAAACGTTGACAGATTTAAGCCGTGAAGAGCAAACGTGGCCGGAACGCATAAAACGTGGCACGGCACTGCGAGGAGGAGAGTGTGCGATTTCTCGGTACGATTCATCCTGCTCAATATTGCGATATACGGAGCCGAAGTGTGTTTGTGTGTTACTCTGCCAGATTTCCACTGGAAATCATACTTTTATGGGTGTCCTTATTTCGCAACCAAGGCTGCGAAGCTGTACGATCGCAATGTTTGGTATGAGCAATGGTTCCAGGTATTTGTAGCCTCGTCGTCTTGGGGTGTTCTTAACGCCGGCTTAAGCTCGTTTCGGATGTGAATCTTTGCCTTGAAAGCTCCTGGAGCCTGGACACAGGCGACGATGAGGTACCGATGAGCTCTGCACTGTTGCATTCCCCAGTAAAGCTAGCTCTTCTGCGCCCCATCAATAGCATCGCGAGCTGTTGCGGAGTGTGCGTGTCTAATGGTGATAATAATGATAAGGCTCTTGTAGAATTTGCAACTGGAAGGTGATGTTATGGATCGTTGAAGCCACTTACAAATGCGAAAATTTGCTTCGAGGCGTATGGAATAATAACCAACGGGATTATTGACGGGATTTACTTGCGATGGGAGTTCTGGAGAATGGATCGCAAAGAAAGTGCTCTTCATGCTCCATAAATAGTATTTCCAGTACCTGTGATTGCCTCGGTATTTAATATTTCTCCATTTTCATGGAAAAGTTTTTGAAACGCTACTCGCGGGAACAATGGAATCTATCTGACATGTACAGGATTCTCAAAATTGATATCCATATAGTGACACTTGGAAAGCTTACCGGTGTGCTCAGTGCGGCAGAATGACCCTTCTCATAGTCCATGCGGTCAGTGTGGAATTTAATCGCTCCCAGTTCCCACAAGCAAACAAGGTGCCAGAGTTCCAATAGAAACGCTGTTCCGCTTAAGGCTATCAAACGTATCAATCGCAATATAAAGCATAATAGGTGTGCCGAACATCTTCTCAGTAATGCGTGCTAAACCGTGAAAGGGATTCATTCTATTGAAAACCGATAAAGAAAAAAAAAATCAATAGATCGGCAGGGGGACGGCTTTTTTTGCCCCTCTTCTCTCGGATGACGGATCTTTTCCAATCCAATCTGTGCACCAATGGGCAAAGAGCTCTACACAGCTGATTGTATGTGTATCAAACCTGGCAGTGTGTATGCAAACGGCACCATCTTCCGTATCGCAGAGCTGCCGCGGGCATGCAAAAAAGAAACATTCCTCCCACCCCATCCATACCACCACGGATGGTAAACTTGGACGGATTTTTGATCTGGATTGATGACCTACTAATGGATTCCGGATTTTAGCCGACTTTCTCTACACACACTCTCCCTCGTTCTCGTTCGCTCTCTCTCTCTCTCTCTCTCTCTCTCTCTCTATCTATCTATCTCTCTCTCTCTCTCTTTCTCTCTTTTGCTTTCTATCTTAATACATCCTGTTCGTTTTCAGCCAATTGTAAGCTATTTTTATGTTAATTTCCTAGACAGCCCAGACCAGACACGGGCAGTACATTGGCCGTGGCGGGACATCCCCTTCCTCTTCTCTCTTTCCCTCTTTGGCGATTACGCAAACAAACTCTCCTCGCAAGAATGGAGAAGGGGAAGCGGATCCATTGTAACGCTTTCTTTCCACCTAGCGACAATTCTGTTTGACTTTCTAATCCACTCCGCCCACGAGTGTCTCCCACACACTTCCTTTTTTTTGCAGAAGAAATCAAGACGACAAAAAATCTTCCCTTCAGCAGCAGCGGAATGAAACCTCACCCATCTTCTCACTGACTGGCTGGCCCACGCTGATCAAATATTTGCATTCTCTCATGCAGCTATCAATGACACTCCGGTTCGCTTCGGGATGGGAGTGCGAATGGAGGGGTTTTTCGGTCGTTCGAAATTGAATTTCAAATCAAACACTGCTTTGTCATTATTTCGCAATCTGCATGCATCTTTGCAGTGGCACGAGGCCCGGCATCGATACGTCACAGCGGTGACGACATGTCGGCATATCCCAAACATGTGCGCACTTCCGGTTCCAATTTTAATTGGGTGGACGTTTTTGTTTTGTGTTTTGGACACGACGTCGGTTTGGCTTATTTGAAGAAGGCCCAAATTCTAAAGCTTGCAAGGATCGCTTCGAGAATCGCAAGTATTGCCGCTGAAAAGATGTGTTCGAATCGAAATTTACTCTGCGTTCAGTTGAAATAGAAAGGAAACTTACTTTCCATCTACCAAATCACATCCATCCGGTTACGAATGCTTGGCACACAAATTCGGCTCATCCGGATTTGAACAAACAAAAAAAACACACAAATTCCAGCAACCCTAGCCGACGACTCGGTTGAAGTGCACTCGAACTCGAGCTGACGGCGAAAACAATAACAAAAAAAAATGGAAATCGGGAGACAAAAGCGCCATCGCAAACCAAACGAAGGAAATGAAATCCGGAAACCGGGAACAAGACCACCCACCCACCCAGCCCAAAATACCAGCAAAGCGTTGCTGCTGCCGGAGTGGGACGTCACTGGCAGATGTTATTATCATAAAACATACCCCATCCGCCCCCGCCCCGGCCACCTTGCGTAGAGCTAGATTATGTCGCAGCAGCTGGGGTCGGTGCGCTAGGAAAGACACTCGTCCGTTGCCACAGTGTGTGTGTGTGTGTATCCAAGCGCGTGCAGCAGAAATGTATGTTCTAGTCATTCAACCATGCACCCTCCATCCTTCACCCTTACCCTTACCCTTTCGCCGTGTAATGCTGCAAATATTTTTCGATCATTTCTCCTCCGCTTGTATGTGTGTCTATGTGTGTGTTCATTTCCGTTGCATAATTCTTCTTCCTCGCCACGACCTTTGCTGCCAGTCTACGCCGGATATTGGTTCATCCTTAGCAACACTTCTTCTTCAACCGTTTGCTTTCCCGCTCCCTCTCCCCGCGCTCGTTGGTAAAACACGTTTTTCCAATCGAACCCATTTTGCGTGAATTTTGCATCCAGAATGTGACAAAAGAGCAACTCGCGGCGCGGCATCTCACAGAGGGATACAAATTAATTGGCAAACGTAGCGGCCAATCGTGTCCCACCCATAGCTACCCCTTTCATCATTCGCTCTTTCCTTCCTTGCTGCTGTTCGGCAATCGTCGAAAGAAAAACATTAAATGTGGAATTTTACGATCGACATGATTGCATCGGAAAACTCGAAATCGTTCACACCAGAGCTGGCGTGAAAGAGATAGCGAGACTGAATGAGCCAGAGTTAGAGAAAGAACACGCACACACACACACACAAACACTCAAAAATCGATGTCAAAAACGGAACGATCAAACGTCCTTTCGGCGTTAGCATTTGATTTTCCTTGGTCGTCGACACACACACACACACACACACACACACACACACACACACACAATATTAATAATAATAAAAAAAAAACACACACACAATCCTCGAACCGATTGCTTCGAGTCAATCCAGCGTATCCGTCTCGATTTGAAAACGCTTAAAAACTTCCTTCCTTCCATTCGGGTCGGGTGGGTTGAAGTGTCGAAAAGTTCACTCGATTTACCAGTTTTTTAGGTTTATTTTTCGAGAGTGTATTTGAATCCGTTTTCTTTTCTTGCCCCGCTTAACCACTGCTCGCAACCCGCGCGCTTCGCCTGACTCGGTTCGGGAGTTGGGGAGCGACCACCACGGCCACCACGTGTGCCAGTCAGTCAAAAGTTTCGCTTCTAATATTTCCTTCCTCCCGTACGCTGGGAATCGATTCCCATAAATTCACAGCTGGCAGCAGCCGTCCGCCTGAACGAGCTCGAATCGCTTCTTGAAGGTTTTACGGAAGGGTGAGGGCGATTTTTTTTTGTGTGAGGCTTGAACGAATTCGTGAACGAAATGCAATCCCGCGTAGGAACACGGAATGCAGAAATGCCATATTTTATTAAAACAAAAAGCCCCTTTCACTTCACTTGCTCACTCACGTACCCCGCACGTCTCTGCTTTTATTGTGCTCGGTTGTTTCAGTTTCGCCATTGGCTCGGATCCAACGCGTTACGACATTTATGGCAATGATTCATGGACCTAGTTCTTCTAGGCAAATGTCGACACGCTTGAGAGAGAGAGATAGAGAGAGAGAGATAGAGAGAGAGAGAGAGAAATGGATAGCGAGAGCGAGCGAGAAAGGACCGACATGGATGGCAGGTCGAAATCGAACAGATCAAATAGCGAGCGAAGGAAGTATTTCGACTCCCACAGATGGACCCTTCTCGCCCCCAGCACCTAAATTATCAAACGGGAATAGATTACCATGTGTTTTAAAGTTTCGTCCGCATTTGTTTCCCTCCAGACCGTTTCCTGCCATCATTACGGCGGTTACGAGTGTGGTTTTTTGGCAACCGACGCCACGGGCTACGATCATACTAATTTGAAGCTATAAGCGATATTGCGCAAGGACCTGGGTCCATTTTTGTTCCGCCCGGTCTGTCCAGCGCCAGCAGTGTGGGCAAAGAGAACGGGGGGGGGGGGGGGAGGGAACGATCCAGGGCGATACGAAACGATGCAATTTCCATCATCATTGCCAGCTTCCCGAAGCGTTTTCTTCTGTCGCCGGTTACACGTTCCGCTTAATTGTATGACAATTTTATTGGGGTTTTGACCCGCGCGCGCCCGCCGGGTCAATGTCCATACAGCGCTGTTTCTCCACACACCCAACGAAGTGTTGCTATTTGGCTTGACCGTTGTTAATATACTATTATTTGCACTCTTCGGCTTGGAAAGCTAAGTTAGCAGTGTTCGTAACAGGAGCGTGCTCGAACCCCAAGCCCAATACGCGCACGGGCACAATTCCCGACAGAAATGTAATTTTATTCTGTATTCAGTTGTTTCGTCGCATTTTGCCCCCGTATTTTGAATACGTTTGAAATGTATTGTAATTACTATATCATAACGGTGAACTAATTCATTGAATATGAGTAAATAGAATAACAATTTCTTCTCCCTTTATCCCAGTGGAAAAATACAAATCAAATGTTATCCAAAATTATATCGTGCAAGAAATAAATTTTGAGATTGATTTTTGTTTCTCGAGCAGCCTATCGTAGGAAAAGTTAAGCTTTCACATTAAAGATCCACGTGTTTCGTCTTGCGTGTCTATCACCTACTTTACATAATCGTTCCTAATGCACTTCATACACACACACCGTTGCCGTTGACAACAGCTCTGGCTCTTGTCATCGCCCTGAACCGGTACTTGTTGTGTTACAACCATCAAGCGAGTCGTTTAGATCCAATGCAGGGCTTCGGTGTACAGCTCGCGTTTTTGTTGAGCTTATCCCCGTGGTGCTTAAATTAGCCCTCCGCAAGCCCACCTTACAACTCCTCTAGTCGTGAGAACCTCCTCTTCCCACCCACGACGCACAACAAAGCAATTGCTTCTGCGAGATTAATTCAAGACACGCGACACATTCGCGCGGGTATGGTGTTACGATAGTGAAAATTTTCCCAAGGCACACTTATACATACCCACACACATAAATGAGGCAAGACCGGTGTATTTTCTTCAACCCACGGTATTCGTTAGTGCTTTTCAGGGGAATAAAAAAGGAACAACACACAGGACAGGTGGGCGCAGTAAACGGTTGTTTGATGCATTATGGGAAGCATTCGGGGCGCAAACCGCGTGCAACCTTCGATCTAACCGCGTACTATACCCTCTGATTTTTTTTCTTTGCACTTTACCTTCGTTCTTTGCCTTCCTCATTCATTCCAGACTAGAGATGGGAAAAATGAAGTTTTGGGTCGGAATCGATTCCAGCTAGCTCCGAATTTGTGCGGAATTGAATGCAGATAGTAGGTTCGGAATCAGCTTCCAGAATCGGGATCAATGCCGGAATCGGAATCGACGTCGGAATCGTAATTGGCTCCGGAATTGAAATTGGCTCTTGTATCGGCTCCGGTATCCACTCCCGTTCCGTTTTAAGTTCGTAGGCTGAAATTTCAGCCTGTGGCTGTTTGCATTGTATAGCAGTTTTCGACCAGCTATCAAAGTGGGTGTAGTATACAGGTGGGCCTATCCTAAGGTATATGTATTTAAAAGGCTGATTTTTACCGCTTCTGATTCTGAATGAAGATTAAAGAATGTTTTGGATATTCATCAAACTACCAGAAAGCTTGTTTGGGCAAAAGTTTTCCCCTGTCCTGTCAAAAAGTGACGTTTAAATTTGGTTATAAACAATATGCTATGAGACCACTTGGTCTACACATACTTTGATTCTAGATTCCTCCACGAGATCTCTTTAATGCACCTTGGGATAAATGAAAACACCACCTTGTTTTGTCATTTTTTCGAGCAGGTACTGGAATCTAATTCCAGCTTTGAGGCTAAAATAATCTCGACTGAAAATTACAAGTTAGTTTTATGTGTGGTTTTGTATGAAGTGTTTACATAATTTCAGCCTCCAACTGTCAAACTCCATACAAAAAGCTGACTAGAATCGTGAATGGCCCCTTTACTGGTAAACAATCCATTTGCAAAATTTCTGATATCAATTCCAAAACTTGCTCTGCTTCTGGAGCCAGTTCTGATTCCGATTCCGGAGCTGATTCCGATTCCGGGACGATTTACGATTACGGAGCCGATTCTGACTCCGGATCGATAACGATTCTTCAGCTCCGATTCAGCACCGGAATCGGAATGGATACCGCAATCGGAGTCGACTCCGGGAACGGCTCAGAAATCCGAATCGATTTCAGAATCATAATGGACTCCGAGCTCCCACCACTACTCCAGATGACATGATCTGGCACAGGAGAAAGGATGGAGCAACATTTGATTTTTTTTGTTCTCTTTTGATTCGCATCCACGCCATCGTTTTTCGCTAAATAAAAGTTTGTTGATTTTCTGCTGGTGAAAGATTAAGTTGAGCCAAAGGCTTCGCTTCGATGCCCGTTTGCACTTCAATAAATATGTGTGTACGTTTTTTCCTTCTTTTGTTTCGCTGACTGTTGTTTGCCCTTTTCTCTTTCAGTGATTGACGCCGGATACCACGAGAAACGGTTGCTGCACCATCTGCTGGACAACTACAACGTGCTCGAGCGGCCCGTCGTCAACGAGTCGGACCCGCTGCAGCTCAGCTTCGGGCTGACTTTGATGCAAATCATTGACGTGGTAAGTAGACGGCGAGCACCTAACAAACTAGCACTAGCCACGGATCTGATCAGGGAAGCTACAGAAACAGATGAGAGCGAGAAAAAAAAGGCAGCACGGAAAAGCGAGAAGTTTTGTGACGCAATCTCTACGGAAGCAAACGACCTCCTAATGCAGGGCTCGTGGTCCCGATTACCCCCCCCTCCCCCTCCCTCCATCGCGTGTCATGCTCACGATTATCCACTCCACGTGGAGTTAACGGTCGCTTTGGCCATCATCGTTTTTTTTTCTCACTCCCATATTGAAAATAGAGACCGAAACAAGCGTAAATCCTAACACCGAGCGAACCCACCAGCGGAAGCTGGACGCTTGGAATCACATGACCCACGGCAGGAAATGGAATCCAAACTTTGCTCTATCGCTTGTCGGGCGGCTTGGGGTCGCGCAACGGCCACACTCCACTCCTAGCAGGAAACCCTGTGGCCTGGGCGTAATGTAATCGGATTCAGTAGCTCAGAACTTTGCCTTTCACTTTGTTCCCGAAAAAAAGTTGCGACGCGAGTCTCGGTTTAGGGCGGTGGATGAGTGACTCGGACATCTCGTACCGGCTGAGCTCCCCGCTCCTCCCCGCCGATCTAATGCTACGGGTGCAGCAAATGTTTGGAGTCAGAGAAGGACAAAAAAATGCCCACATAGAACAAAAAAAAACAATCATCCATACCTAACCGAGAAGTGCTTGGTGTGGTGTTGGAAGTTGGCGCGAACTCCGACGATACACACTGATGGGCGGGAGCTGCTCCTTTTTTTTTTTATTCCAGAAACAAAAGGCCGTGAGTTGGCATCCCCTTACGGGTAACAGGACATTGCAGCTGTAGTTCGACTGTGGCCGAAGGTTGGCGGAGGCACAAGTGGTCGTGTCGATAATTTAACACATTCCCAGAACCTCCATCCCTGCCCGCAGTAACACGTTCTGAAATATGGTTCCCACCTTCCTCTCGTTCCGACACGAAACACAGCACGTATGTCACGCAACTTCGCGCCAAGAGTAACAGTCGGTCCACGTCCACGTTTCTCACCAAAACACTCATGCGGGACATGATTTCCGTGCGCCGTGGCACAGCTGCACCAATACCACGGCTTCAGACCGGAGGACGGGCGAAAAACGGGCAAGCCGATGAAACTTTTCGTCACTTTTCGCCCTTTTACGCCCCTCCACACACACACACACACTCACAAGGACATACACGCACACAGCACTCCAGAAACAGTACACGCAGAAAAAACGCGTGGAAAGTCCACGACCCAGTCTTATGTGTTTTTTTTTGTTTGGTTTGTCGTTGGAGACGAAGTAAGCGACCGACGATGGCCCAAAAAAAACTTTGGCATTCAACGCACTTGGAAAGTTTTTCATTTTAACCATTATCCCCCGCTCCCCACCACCCTCTGTGTTAAAGAATGTCCTCTTAAAAATTGCAACCCATAAAGCGGATACGCAAGTGTGTGTGTGTGCCATACCCAGCTGCAGAAGAAGGATTGGTGCGAGAACGTACTCGGGGAAAATTTCTTCAAAATTTTCACATTCCGCCTGCCTGGCCGATTGCCTTCCGGGTGTCGCGCGGCACTGTGTATCAGTGGGCTGACGCATATTTAAGCACGCGTTCGGCTCTTGCGAGGCGCGTTGTAGGACGAAAGTAGGCAAAACAAGAAAGAAAGTACAAACAACAACAACAACAGCAAAAAAGGCCCCATCACATTTTGAAGCGGGACGGGTTTCAGCACGGGCTTTTTAAAACGAAGCGCACACACGAAGCATATCATCCAGTGTGACAACAACTGGCAGTTTTCGCCCCTTTCCAGTCGGGAGCACAAAACAATGCACACGCACATGCGATGATGGTGTGACGACGGCAGCAGCCGAGCTGGGTGTGGAGGCGGCTGACGTGACAACTTCTGCGCGGTAAAGGGCACGGGCGACTGGAATGTCGTGGGAAGATGATGTGTCGTAAAGACGCCAAATTACCGTCACCGACATGCAACATGGTACACTGGCGGGGATTTTGGATGGCGGGCGAACGGGTCGCTCAGTGGTTTGATCTTGATTAAAAAATTGTTGACGAAAGTCACGTTCGCACAATGCCGCGTGCGACGCGTAGAAGGATGGACCTGGGAGACTTCTAACAGGCGTGCCCATTTTAGGCAACTTTGCAGTGCGGTACAAATTGAAGAAACACATCAGTTGCATCAAGTTTGGCCAAACTATCACCACCCACTGTTCCAAGCTCCTGAATAGGTCCACGCGCTGCTTCTTACGATTTGAATGCTTGTTACTTGAATGTTCATGACTGTGCTTCAGCAAAGATTACAATCAATTAGTAATTGAAAACTTTCTTTCTTACAGGACGAAAAGAATCAGCTCCTAATCACAAACATTTGGTTGAAATTGGTAAGTACGCGCTGTACGTTTTACCAGCATACGTTAACACTGTTAAAAAATTAACTTGAACAAAGACTTTATCAAATTCAATACATCTTTTAACGGATTGTCTGCAACATCTTGTATAGCTGGGGAAATATTCGTTAAGTACATGTATCGGTTACGAACAGTGCATACATCAGTGCAGTTTTTTTATACATGCCTGCATGTGCCTGCTTCCGATTTGTGAGATTTCCGAATAATTATTCAAAAACGTACTGAAAATGTACAGAGAGCAGCAAACAGTACGACACAGTATTATGTACAACGCAAATGAACAGGCTAATAGCTCCATTGTTCTTTTTTGTTCGTCTAATTTTTGACAAATTGCACTACCACCATATTCGATCCGTAATCTCGTTGAAATTTTTTGTAAAGTTTTATAATCAATTCAAACTGTGCTTAAAAGTTTATTTATTATTATTCGTCATGGGGTAGTTACAGTCGTTGCCACCGAATTATCGCTCTAAGGCATCAATTTTTGAAATAGCGCATCAATTTGAAGCGCACTTAAATATTGATGCCTTAGAAACAAAAAATGATGCGCACTGTCCAAAATTAGTGCCTTCGAAACAAAAATAGGTAAGTTAGAGACAAAATTTAGCGGCAACGACTGCAATGGTGGATGTTAAACAACAAGAAGGTTACAGAAAACTATAGATCTTTACATAATTCTAGCTTTCCATCTTATATAGTTAGTTCTACTATACAACTACAACATACATTTATGATGACGGCAGCAATTCAAATCATTTTCTAAGAGTTACCTTAATTAAAAATATTATGTTGAGTAAAGTCTATTTTGATCAATTATGTTACATAAACATATTCATATGCATGTACAGGTGACTCTCAAGATACACCCCCTCGAGTTACGAAGATAATTATGTGCACATTCGAAAGTGACTTAGAAAACCCTGTATATGTATACAGGTGTCTCAAGGGTATATATATATATGGTATATGTTTTTCAAAAGCTGTCAGATGGTGTATTTGCATCAAAATGAAATTTCAATTTTTACACATGATTTTCAACATGACACATAAACTGTCATACTCAATCCAGCTTGAGATATGTTGAAAATCATGCTGAAGAAATTATAAATTATGATAATGGAAATGAAACCTCAGATTAATGTGGATTAACATCTTTCACGGCATTAATTAATGCGGCAGATCTTGGAGAAGATGGCTGAATACAGAAACGACACATACCATCTCTTCATAGACTTCAAAGCCGCATACGATAGCATAGCCAGGGTAAAACTGTACGACGCTATGAGCTCATTTGGAATCTCGGCCAAACTGATAAGGCTAGTTAGAATGACTATGACCAACGTCACATGCCAGGTGAGGGTGGATGGAAAACTCTCAGGACCTTTTGCTACCACCAAGGGTCTGCGCCAGGGAGACGGGCTTGCCTGTCTCCTATTCAACTTGGCGCTAGAGAGGGCCATCCGCGACTCGAGGGTGGAGACTACGGGAACCATCTTCTATAAGTCAACCCTGATCCTGGCATACGCTGATGATATAGACATCATTGGTCTGAGGCTCTCCTATGTAGCAGAAGCCTACCAAGGGATTGAGCAGGCGGCAGAGAGCCTCGGATTGCAGATAAACGAGGCAAAGACCAAACTGATGGTGGCAACATCAGCGGGCCTACCAATAAATAATCAGAATCTACGTAGGCGTAACGTGCAGATAGGTGAACGCACTTTTGAAGTCGTCCTACAATTCACCTATCTTGGGTCAAAGGTCAGCAACGACAACAGCATGGAAGCTGAGTTGCGCGCAAGGATGCTGGCTGCCAACCGGTCATTCTACAGCCTGAAAAATCAGTTCACCTCAAAGAACCTGTCGCGACGGACGAAGCTGGAACTATATAGTACCTATATGTTACCAGTACTCACATACACCTCTGAGCCATGGACACTGTCCAAATCTGACGAAACCCTCTTAGCCGCGTTCGAGAGGAAGATGCTCAGAAGGATACTTGGCCCCGTATGTGTGGAAGGACAATGGAGGAGTCGATATAATGACGAGCTATACGAGATGTACGGCGACCTCACTGTCGTACTGCGTATTAAGCTCGCCAGGCTCCGGTGGGCTGGACATGTGGTACGCATGGAAACGGACGACAGCCCGTAAAGTCTTTTTAGGCCATCCACAAGGACAGAGCAGGCGTGGTAGGCCCAAATTGAGGTGGCAAGATGGCGTGGAGGCGTCCGCCATTAAGGCCGGGATAACGGACTGGCAGACGAAGGTGCGAGAATGTGAGCGGTTTCGGACACTCCTGAGGCAGGCCAAGACCGCAAAGCGATTGTAGCGCCGGATAAGTAAGTAAGTAAGTAACATCTTTCACGCGGTGAATAAGAACGTTTACATTCGAAACTGACTCGGAAAATCCTGTAATGTATTAATTTTCACCCTTATTACAATTTACAGTTAATCCGTTCCAATGACTCACTCGTTATGCAAAAAAACTCGTTAAGCGGGAGGTTTTTTTCATACAATATGTATGAAAAGTGAAATAATTGGTTCCAGGTCAAAACAATGCGAGTATATAGGGATTATATGCATCACAATCATACGGAACACCTCAAAGTGATAACAGTAACAGGCGAAAATTGTGTTATTGAATTGGACAGAGTAGCTTCACCATCTGACGTGTGAGCAAGTGGTAGACAGCAGTGTCTATTCAAAACGACTATTGTTATAAACAAGTGGACAGTTGTTTATCGGACTGGTAAACCCTGTAAGAAGGAAAGAAATGGAGCAATTAAATTGAAGACACCTCACTCCCTTCACCTGTCGATAAGCGCAGCTAAACTCTCAGCTCCGCTATCTAATCTGAAAAGAGTTATAACGCCCGCTCGGCATTTTCGATTTTTGTATGACTTCGTGAGTTTTAGACTGGCAGTGGGTGTTAATATCTTCCTTACACTTTTCATCCACACTTATACCTGCCTGGTGTGCAAATAGCTTGATATTTAATGATTCTTAGTATTGAGCCTCTCGAAATGAAATTGTTCGTTATGCGAGATTTTACTCGTTAAGAGGGGTATTCGTGAAGCATTTAGTTTTGTTCGTTATGCAAAAAATTCTTTATAAGGGATATTCGTTATGAGGGGTTTCACTGTATATACATATATTCTTGTTCTTCTTCTTTTTGGCTCAACAACCGTTGTCGGTCAAGGCCTGCCTGTACCACTTATGGGGTTGGCTTTCAATGACTTTTGGATTACTCCCCCCCCCCTCCCCCATAGCAGGATAGTCAGTCCTACGTATGGCGGCACGGTCTATTTGGGGCTTGAACTCATGACGCTCATGTCGTTAAGTCGTACGAGTTGACGACTGTACCATGAGACCGGCTCATATATACATATATATGTATATATAATTAAAGCAATACGGCCTTTGCAGACCATTCCTACGGAATGAAAAATATATGTATTATGAGTTACATATGCATGTACATTTAATTGCAAATACGGTGACGTCCTTGTAATCAGAAACCTCTTCAGGCCGTATCAATCGACTGCTGTTACTTATTTCATTTCGATTGGTAATTACTTTCCTGGCATGCTGCGGAACCATCCAAAACGGTATCATGTTTCCACTCTGTGCTTCCTTGGCAACTGATCCATCCGAAACCGTTGACCGTCAGATGTAGATCGACGTCCGTAGCTGACGTTTGCAGGGATCGGCTTCGCTTGCCCCTTTTCCTTCCGTCTATTGGCCCTGGCTTCTGCCAGGACGTATGCAACACGCGTCAATTAAAAGTCGGATTGGTGGTCACTAGGGAAACGGGAAGCCACAGAAGAAATCACGATGTTTATCAATGTAACGAAAGCGAAAACGTACACACATACAGCAAAAAAACAAGCAAACTCATACACTGCCATACACACACACACACAAATACACACACAAACGGGCAAAATTGCGTGTGCAGAGCAATCGTCCAGCAATCAAATGGGCAAACAATCACGGGCACCCGACGCGCTCACTAATGACAGATGCTGTTGCTGACGTGACATGGTGACATTTAATTGCTGCCGATGGTTTCCTTTCCACCGTTCCCGAAAATGCGGGACCCTCGGGCAACAGCACGGCACAGACCACTATTGACATTTGGAGGTGGCGGATGTTCGGATGCGCTCCACTTTTGTCCGGATTTTCGTCCTTCCAAACATTTCCTTTTCGTCCTTTTGTCCTTTATGTCCGTTCCCTCTTGTTAGTGACGCTCCCGCCCACTCGCAAGAATCCTGCTGTCCCCCGATTTCGAGGAAAGGGGCCCGATCCACGGTTTGATGAATAGTAGTAATTACCTATTGGTGATCCGGTGGTACAACCGGCGGGACAAGAAATCAATCAACCTGTGCTGCTGAAGCTGGATTTACAGGTGGATTACCTTGCCAACATTCGAGCGCAATCAGGTTGGCAGCTTTCCAGACTGGATAGCAGGTAGCACCAGCGGCAGGAGTTAAAGCGAGCTAAAACATGGCGCTCCATTGACACGCCATCACTTTAAAGCTGCTTCATCTGTACCTAATGTTACAAGCGGGTGGCGTCAAACCCGAGGGCGCAAACACTGGAAGCGTCCGGCGAACACTTAAAGCGACTTATCGCGAAGGGTTTCCGTCGCAGGACGCTGGAAAACAATGTCCAATGTTTATGATGATTATGTCGCTACCGTTAGTGGCGCTGCTAATCCAACGTGTCGCGTAGCGACTGGGCGCGCACTCATCACGCTACACGCTGCTCGGTTTTATGTGCCCTGTTGTTTCGGTTTTACGACCGGCCGGATGTGTGTGTGTTTTTTTGTGCCACGTTCACTTTCGGTTACATTTGTCTAATGTAACGAACGAACAATCGAACCGTTGTCCTGGAACATAGGCCAAGATTATTGGGCAATCATTTCGCAATAGTTGTGTTCCGAAATCGAAAGACAATCACATTACGCGCATCGAGCAGAACGCCGTGGCAGTGCGCCTCAATATGGGCAAACGCTCGTTCCAGCCTCTTGAAGGAAAGGTAAACGTCTAAACCGTACCGTCTGAGCGATGCGTTAGTGACACTTCAAGCCCGAGGCACGTTCGCCACGTTCATTTGCAAAAATTACCAATTAAAACGAATCTCCAATCCATCGTTAGAGGGTTCGTTAGAGGGCACGGGTGTGCCGCAGAAGTCGTTAAGGTTAACGCGCTGGAGTACCTGTCACCGTACCACCGTGCTATGGCGTGTACAGGGTGCGGCACAATGCACTGCTCCTTGCAGGGAATTGAATCTACCGCAGCAAATTCTTTTCCCTTCCAAACGCACACACCAACACACAACCACACACACACACACACACACACACATACTAACGATATAAGTGTGGCCGATGAGACGAGAAGCCCTGTTTCCCACTTGACGTCCACAGAATGAAGTGCACTTTAGGCATGGTCGGTCATTAGTTGACGACTCGACGGAATGTCTTCAGGTCGACCCTGGTGCTTCCTTGAAGCGGTCTGAAAAAAAAACACACTCACACAAACACACAGAAAAAAAGACGAATCCTGAACGACAGGCACAGCGGTGCACCGGTTAGGTTGAGCTATTTCATTCATTGCAAATAGCGCTGGCTCCCGTACTCACATCGTTTTCACTTTTGTCACGACATTCTCGGACACCGCCACCGGCCCTTGGCCCTTACCAAGCACCTCTAAGCCGGAGCAGGCCATCCATGATGATGAGTTACCACACGAATCCACGAGACCTGTCACTTTAAGTGGACTATAAATCAGCGCCATCTACACCGCCGGTGCACCCCCGTACCCATCACGCGGCTGACTTTGTGCGCGCTTGTCAAGTACACGATGGTTCGCAGAGTTTATGCCATCAATCACGAGTGGTAGAATGAAAAAAAAACAGAAGCACAAACACACACACACATACACATGAAACAAAGCTAGAGTGCACAGCAGCTTCATACAGCAGCCTATGCCACAGAGGCCACCTACATCATTGGAACCAGGTACCAGGCTGACAAGTGCTCCACTGCGCGTCTTGCAAATATGCGCACGGCAGAGGTTGCTTTTTTATAGGTTGGAGCGTCGTGGTCCTTTTCGACGACACAGAGCGACGAGTTGTCGCACTTCAATGTCCATGAATGTGTCTTGTTTGTTGTTGTTGTTGTTGTTGTTGTTGCTGTTGCAAAAGGATACGGTTTTCTTTCGGCTGCAGAGTGTTCGCCAATTGAATAGACTTTACTGCAGAGCTTTTACTGCCGCCTGTAAAAGTAAATGAGAGCTCATTGAACTGCCTGCCCGCAGCCAAAATACAGGTCAGGTATTTTTCAGGTATTTGAAGACTGCCGCGCACGAGTCGACCCGAGCGTGTCATTTGATTGCTCCAACTTTTATTTATTTTTAAGCAGAGCTTTTGAAGCTGATTGACCTCGGACCTGGCCGACGAAAACTTGAGTGTCTTTTTCTCCCTTTCCTGCGATAGGGGGACGAAGCCCCTATCTTGATGCTAACATCTTGGCCTGGGTAGCTGTTCACAATGCACAATGAGCGGCGGTTACCGTCACAAATGTCCAAAAGTTTACTTTATTTAGGCATTCAAAGCATCGGTATCTTAGCGGTAAAGCGACAGTAATTGAAGAAAACTGTGCATGCCTTTAGCCGCTCATCTGGTTCGTGCAGTGGGCGTTTTTCAAACGATGTCGTTTAAAGCACTAAATTGAGATATATTTCTGATTTTGAACAAAAAGGGATACTTTCGGCTCTACAAACCACTCACTGTGCGCTACAAACACACAGCAACGGAAACAACAGCAAAAAAGGCTAATCGTGCCCTTTTACGATTGACCTGTCCAGGACCGGCGGGCCGAGGGGTTGCTCCAATTGACCTTCGATTGGATTGCCTTATCTTTGCGGCATACCGCGCAGACCGTGCTCGTCGTCGCCCTTCCAATCAATGCGAGTGCGCCTCCTTGGGGCCAGCGGAAGCGGCGGAAACGGCCGAGCACCGGAAAGGGATACCCTAATGATCGATGATCTTCGTAATAGAATTGATTTCTCGATTGATCTTTTCAACTTTTCCTCCCTCGCCTGGTCGCCTCTTGCCGGAACAGCGCTTGCGATGGAACAGCGAGACAAGTGAAAGGAAAACTCCCGGAACGCCTTTCGCATTCGTCGTTAGCAGCTGGAAAGGGGCGTAACGAGGCCAACTCAGCGATGGGCTGTGTGTGGGTGTTTTTTGATGCGCTTCAAATCCACAATGGAACGGCTAAGCGATAACGGAAAAAATGAGCTGAAAGCGAAAAAGGAAAAGCCACAAACCCGGCGAATCACTTAAAATATGCGAAAATATTTATACCGTAGCGTTTTTTTTTGTGAGAAACGCACCAACCAGCCCCAAAATACGAAGAATTCCAAGAGAACAAAAAATGAAACCATCGATACAGGAAAATGATTAGAAACCCTTTTTAACGCCCCATTTTCAACGATATTGGCCTTGCCAGTCCATGATGACACTCGCATAAACGTCTCAACTTAAGGGAAAGCAGGGAAAAAATCTATCTAAATCTAAACATCCAAACAAATTGAACATCTCTCCCGGTTCAATTTCGTCCTCGCAGTGTCCGATTGGCACCCAAGAAGAGGAAGAAGAAGCAGAACCAAGAAAGCAACAACGAAAAAAAGATAAAAAAAAACATGGACACCGACGATGGGACCTTTCTTTCGGTTGGGACAATCTTAAATAAAATACCATCCCGTGCACGTTTCTCTGTTCGTTCTCGTCCACCTTACCTTGGTACCGTTCCTTTCCGCTCGTGCTCGTGAAACGCACCAATGAACTATCCCATCGGGGACGCTGGGTCGGGTAGGTGATAAAGAAGAAAAGGCTCCGCTCACCCTCACGCTCGATGTAGCAAGAATGAACAGTGGGTCGTAAACGTCCGTCGATCGAACGGAGTATCTTATGGGGATGTGTTTGTGTTTGTACACGTTTGTTAGAGTATGTTTCAGTGCCATGCAGAGGGCGCCACTGCAAAGTGGGTTAGTGAAATCTTTAATCAATACAAACCCGTTCGAATCACAAGTTTATGGGAAAATTGTTTTAAAGCAGTCGAAGAAATTGTTTAACTTAATGGAACTAATCAAAACGAGAATGCTAGCACATCTTCAACCTTTATTTACTTACACTTGCCGTCTTGTGTATCAATACAGCTGATTATGATTGTTAGCTGTTGGATAAAATGCATTTACGCATATATTGCCTACTTTTAGGCGGACGCTATCAATGAAACGCTACAAGTTATGCCACAAATAAATTCGCCTCAGCGAAACAACACACACAATCATTAAACCGAAAAAGAGGCGAATGAGGCCAATCGGCTGAAAGACTCTATAAAAAATAAACCGAATATGTACATCATAAACATCATGTACTAACATTGTAAAGCCATTATTGAATAATTCAGTTTTATTCCAAATATCCTCATGAATGCCCATCGTGCACGCGGGTTATCAAAAAAGGCAGAAAAGTAGAAAAAGTAAGCGAAAAAAAGGAACTAACTAACCTCCATCGAGCCATAAACCTTTTCGGGGTAGAGCACAGTTTGCCACCGAATCCCAGGGGGAAATTGTGTGGACCCTTGCAAACCCCCGCGTACACACAGACAAACACGGGTACACCCGCTTTGATGAACCGGATTCGGCAAAGCAGTGTTGATGAAACTTTTCACCCACCGGGGAGCGCATTGTAAGCTGAAAAGATGCATAAATTTTGACTACGAATTAACAGTGGCAATATAACTTTTCGTAGAGATAAAAATGTGTTGAGAACAGCACAAAACCTCCAGCACCGACCGGTCAGTCCGGTCGCAGGATGAGGGCGAAGAAATTCCATCGATTGTGTAATCTACTGCCACGAGGTGAGGGGATAGTAATGGAAGGCGTACTTTTTGCCGAGTAAAACTTTCCAAACTTGCAACTTTGTAACGTGCTGCTGCAAGCGCAGAACATTTCGATTCCACATGATTTTTTGCTTCTTCTTTTTGTTAGAGACCTTGAGCCAACAAAAACGAAATCCCAGCAGTTACGATAAATGCTGCAAACACTCAAATGTACCCTTTGTGAGAGAGGAATAACACCCAGCCCTCCATTGCGTCTCAAATGCTCAACCACACGTTTCGATTATTGTGAGATGATGCTTAAGTGAAATAGAACCCAGTGAAATAGAAAGAGAGGGCGGAGAAAAAGTGGCTGAGGTCCGCATCGCTCGACCGGTTTCTTCAAACACTCTCAAATAAGCACGTTTTTCCGCTTACACAGTGTTATGTTCGCTTGCTGTTTTTTTTTTGCCCATTACTTTTTGGGAGGTACGTTGCGGTTTCGGCTTGCTCAAACATTCTTCTCCTTCGCTTGCGCTAGAATCGTGTCCATGGAGGGGGAAGGGACGAAAAAAAACAGAAAGTAAGCCACACCACGGTGCAGCACGGCGGTACGAAAGTCATGCGGCCGATACTGCCTGGTGGCCACATCCATAATTCAAAATTATTACCTGTCGCAAACATTATAGCCCGCGCTTCTCACTCCGGCCGGTCGCACTCCGCTTGCTTGATGGCTGATCTGCCGGTCGCGAATCCTTCCAACCGGTCGGGCAGGATCGCGAGCGGGCGACAGGAAGAGAGATAGCTCTGTTCGGTTGATGTATCATCAATGGGAGCTTCCTATAGTTCCATTAAAGGTACATCGCCTCCTCACCTTGTACAGCGCTGGGACGGTTCAGCTGTTAGCTTCACCGGATTGTATTCTTAAAACAGAATTGAAAAAAACGCACTTTTGTCGCGTGAATTGCATAACTTGGGGCAACGTGGCCAAGCTAAAATATTGAAAACCAAAGTTTATTTTATTTTAGATGTAGGAAGAACTATCTTTGAGCATTTTCCCCACAATATTTAACAAAAAAATCTTAATACTTTTCTTAATATAAGCAATCATATCATGCTAAGAATATTTTATTATTTTTGTTTAAAAAAAACTCGTTTAAAAGCTTGAAAATGTTCTATTGCCAACCACGTAAATGATAAAAAATTCTAAGAAAATTCAAATGAGGTTATTTTAATGTGTATGTAAGCTATTTAATTATTAACACTTTAGCATTTATTCCATATGCGACCAATCTTTTTTATGGTAAAATAAGTAACGTTTATCTCATATCACCTTGCGGTATGCATTTTTACGCGGCAACATATTTCTGTATGCTTGTTATTTAGTTTATACGACCTTTTTATAAAAGGTCCATGTCAACCGGGACACACAGCAGGAAGCTCACTTGTGCCTACACGGTCGATTTTCCTAATATTTTTGTTTATTTTTTTTAAGCTTCAGTGGTTTATGAGATCAGAAAAACGAGGGTGAGAAAGCAGCGTCGACAGCAACAAAAAAGTTGCTATAAATAATCCGATAAAGTACGCATAACCTTAGAGGGTCGGGAAGGACGAAACACCGACCGTGCATTAGCGACAAGGTTGGCCCAGGTGCTAGGGTGATGGCCCAAAATTTTTAATTTACATTAGTCGCTGTGATGTACGACGGTGCGAACGTGGTAGTTAGTGGACAATCGGGGAAGGGAAAGAGAGGTCGGCTCATTTCCGGGCGATGACTGAACGGTGTGACGGCGGTATCGCTATCAGCTAACGATCCAACCGCCCAACGCACCATTACGGCATCATCGGACCGCCAAACACCACGGCCGCTGGTAGGCGCGCAAACTCCCTCGCATCAAGAAAAGCAGTCTTTTGTGGTTCATTTGTCACCGCTAGGAGGGGCAAACATTCTCGCGGCTCGAGCTTTCCCCCACGAGCTAGAAAATAGGAGGGAAAAAATGTCAATACAGGCTCAATCAAGCCGTCCATCATCAAGAGCCTTAAGCTTCGCTCGCTCGCTGGTGATTTCCAACGGCACACTCGTTTCCGTTTTCGCATTTTTATAGCCCCAGTGATGTAATTTATTGTAGCCAGAGCGCTCTATAATGCTTTCGGTGCGGCTCGGATGGAAAATGTTTTAAAGCCAGGCCCTGCCAGACCATGCTGCATCCCGTGCCCGACAGTCGAAAGTTCGATGACCGGACGCAGCCCACCGTCACTAATGAAGTCGCACGAAATCGCAGCTCGCAAAATGGAATAAACATTTTATGCAAATCCTTTTTAGAGAGTTCATAATGGGGCGCAAGTGGGGACAGGCGGGTGAAAAGTTTTCCAACACGTTGATACTATGATGGAATTGCACTAACAGAACGTAGTGGGAACGTTGACTTCAGAGAGAATGGTTTTATTTATTTCTGAGCAAAAAAAAACCCTCAAAAAATTGCGACTGACGTTCGGTGAGTTTGTTTACGATCTGCTTTTATGCGGCTGTGCAAATTTCATCAGTATTTGCGGGGAATATTGCATTAGTTCCAATTCAATTAGGCTTGCCATCATTTCAAACGACCTTTTATTCAGATTGCGCAAACATAACAAAAATAAAACCCACTCACAATCTATAGTTTGTTAATCCAGTTGCATACAGACAGGCGTTCAGAATCGATGAAGCTTTATTTGGCCCTAAATGTTCAACTAGCATTACAAAAAAAAAAAACGCAAAAAAACAGCCATCAACTCCATACAGCAATGTATATCACGTGACAAAATCACCGTTTGAAGTGGAAAATGGATAAAGTTCGCACAAAAGTGGACCGCAAAACTACCACCGGAATAGATTGCAAGCGTTTAGACACGCACGTACACCGACAAAGTCAATCCTTCCCTAGGGGCAAATATAACCGCTTTCCAATGAGTTTGCGTGTCCACGCATGTGGCAAAAGCATGCTTTCGAATCACTTCCATTCCCAAAACGGCACCACACGAGCTACAGCATGCGACGTCTTTGTAGAACGCAAGATCACACAGCCAGCGAGCTCGAGAAAATAGCATCGAACACCCAACCACATCGGCATCCACCGCATCATTACTTAATCAATCAACGGTTAATGGGAGGGATGAGCCGCTTGTTCTTCAACTATCAGTAGATATATTTTACCGGATCGAGAATTGGGTGAAGTATTTATTACAGACACACACACACACACACACACACATACACATCGGCACACACATACACATCGGCACACACATCTTGGCGAGTGCCGCCATGACAGGTACAGCAATCTGGTGCTATATCGTATCCGAAAAACCTGCCGGTATGAAAGCAAGCGCTTTATTTCGTGGCTTTGATTTATCTAAGCCAACCCACACTAGCCGCCTCCTGAAGAAATCTGATCTGACAGAGCACGTCAAGCATACGAGACTGGCTTGGTGAGTCCTGGAGGTGGGGTGAGGGGAAAACGCAATTATTATTGCTCCATGCTCGACCGCCACGGTATGGCGCTGCAGAGAGCCCCATTGGATACCCTCCCAAACGAGGGCAGACTAGAAAACTGCCAAGGGGAATCACGTAGCCCGGCAGCCATTGTACGGACCTGCCACTGTCGACGTGTGCAGGAATTGGAGCGTGTGCTTCGGGTTTTCTTAAGAACGATAGCCCACATTCCCGTAATAACCAAGCCAGAGTGTTGGTGTGGATCGGCACGAAGAGCCACCAGACACGGCCACCATGATGCGGGTCATATCGTGCCAAGGTTACACGAGACCCAAAGTCATGGCCCATTAATAATTGTGCACAAGACAATGAGCGATGGGTGGAGGAGGGATTGGGTGTGATTTTGTCATAAAGCAACCTGCCCGACGGCGAAAAGTTACTGCTCTAGCGGTGTTATCGCGAGTGCGCGCGTTCTCGAACAGAGGGCCCTCTGTGCGTTTTAGCCCGGTTTTATTGATATTGATTGTTCGTAGCTGTTGATTGGAGCTGTCTTGTGGTGCGATTCATCACCGCGTAGAGGAGAAGCTAATTTATCAAGCAACATTGACGAACGGAATACTTCCTGCGGGTGAGCGGTATATCCGAATGCCCTGTGGTAGGATACTAGGAATTCTGGAAGAGCTTTTTTTGTGTGTGAAGACTTTCAGCAAACTTCCTTCGCTGCTCCAGCGGACACACGTGTTGGTAATTACGCACAACAAATAAGCTGTTCCGGCGAGTCAGTGTATGGTAGAGATACTTCTCGCTTACAGCAAATATGTTAGTCGGCCATGAAGACGACACTGGGTTGGACAGCGCCGATAGACATTCATTCAATAATGATGCTCTGTGTTCTGTCCTGCTTAACACGCTCATCAACAACACCATTTTGATGGCCTTTCGAAGCATCTGTGTTTCTGTGCTTGTTACGCCAATAAAAGATGCTGCTTTTAGGAGGTAGGAGGCTGGGGGGGATCCATGCGAAAAGTTTTAACAGACGCTCACTGTGCAGCAGAATTTATCAAAATAAAAAAATAACAATAAATTACAGGCTTGGCAGGGCTTAGAGGACCCTGTTACTCCACAACTATCAGAAGGCAACCGAAAAAAAGCTTCCCACCCTGTTAGAGAGGCACCAGCTGAGCAAACTGGGAATGGCCAACAAACAGAAGAAAACAAAGACAAAAAAACTGTGTGGGTCATAAATCATCATATCGCAACGGTTTCGGCTTCCAGGCGCACACTGCTGCCGAATGCGTAATTGCCAATCAAGGCGTGGAATGATTGCTTTCGGCAGGCGAGCGAATAAAAATGTATCATTCATCTAAATTAGAGTTCTCTGTTTCTCCCTCGAGACCTCTGCTCACTCTCATTTCCGGTCCAGGTCGGGCTTGGGGAGGTTTCCAGAATTTGATACCGATCATCTTCCGCCAGGCGCCCAATCAAAGATATCAAAAGTTGGACTTTTCTTGCGTGCGATAAAGTATTCCAAAAAAAGCCCCTCGATAAGGGCATCATTGTAGCCTACCACAGGAGTTAGATCCGAAGTTTGCACGGTCGCACGAGGCCAGTGTCTGCTCCGATGAGCCACCGAAGGGTAAAGCATAAATAATGCAATAAAACGATTAATTAATTTTGCACGACAACGAGCAGAACAGGCTTGTGCCCTACCGTACACGGAAAGTTGAGAGAAGACGGACTACACACTTAGCCACTAAATGGATCTTGAGAACTGGAGGTACGTAAACTGGCGCAAATTCTCTAGGAGCTCTCATCCCACCCAGGCGTGGAAGGATTGCGCTACCTTCGGAAACATCAAACGAAAGAGGTTCAGGCTTCTTCAACCAACTCCTCCGACGCAACGTAGCCGGAAAAGAAGAAGCGCCCCTGCCGGCTACTGAGAGACCAATTTAGCTGCTTACAAAGTGCTCCCCGCACTCCAGCGCTCAGAAGTGGCAGAATAATTCATCAACCCGCTTTGCACCGACGCTCCTCTCCAACTGCAGAAAGAAACGTCAAGCGCGCCCGCTGCTGGCGTAAGTAAGTGTAATAAATACCCGATTTCCCGATAGCGTCCCCAACATACCTCCGTCTACTTCGGAGACTGAGGCTGTATGATTAAATGCCTAGACTACGTCAACACACGACCACTAGGCAGCAGCACCTAATTAACGTTATTGGGCACGGCTTCGTGCACGCTCTACTGTGTAGTTTTTTTTATCCAATATTTTCCGAATAGCCGAACTGCCATAAGTTTCGCGATTACAAAAGCTATCGGTGCTGTTTGAATCGGGTGCCTGCCGTAATCCTTTAATCTTGCCTGCCAGAAAGGGAATAAAGGCTCACTATCGGACAAACCGATTACTTGGGTACCGAAATCATAAAGAATACCTTCGCATTGATAATACCTTCGACACCATTTTCCGGCCTTAGCGTACGCACCTTCAGGTTGTGGTGTTTGCAAGATGGCGTCACCAGGCAGTCGCTTCTGTTCCATTACGCAAAGGTCCGTATACGACGGCTAGTGGGTTTATTGGGAACTGGCTGATTTTAGCAGGTTTTCGTCATATCGGTAAGCTGTAAGAAGGGTTCACACGGGCACACAAAACCCCAAGCCTGCTTTGATCAGAGCCTCCAGAATGCGCTCCCCTGCAGGCATTCTTCGCGATACCGGCAAGAGTAATTGTTGTTGTTGAGCTCCGAATGTTACTCCCAAAAATTTAAATTTTCTCAATCCAAAACGGATGGCAAGCTTCGCAAGCCAAGGACTGTTCACGGTTCAGTTACCAAACCCCTCTGAGACACCGGAAACTCTCCGGGTATGCGCTGCCGGAAAGCGCTACGTATTAGTTCCGCTAGATTAACTAACCTGCCTGCCGTTCCTGGGGCGAAACTGTGACGTTTTTTCATTGCTTCTGGTGCCAAGACGGTTTATCTTTGCAAAAAAACAACAAACAGCCAGCTCTGTGTTAAGTGCTAGCAGAACTGTTGTCCGAGAGCTTTCAAAAGATCTGTTTCGTTTTTTTGCTGACACCTCTTCGCGTAAATTAGTTCGCTCCGTCCGTTTTAGAGCAGGGCGCATAGAGTTCTAAACTTAATAAACAACTTTTACTGTGAAGCGAGACTAAAACATTACAATTTACACGATCTTTTGAGCTGTTCGAAATAAGCAACAACTTTTCCCAACACCGTAACACTGCGTGTGTCAGCTGCCCAGGTACACGTTAATGTTTAAAGTTATTTCCCGTGCCTCTTTGCTGTTTTTCTTATTTTTGTTCTTGCTTGCTTTGTGACACTCTTTACTCGATTGTCGATAAACTTTTGATCAGCAGGAGCAGCATACGCCAATGCGCGAGAATCGCTTGGTGCCCCATTTGTTTCTAGTTGTGTGCTGATGAATTAATAACAACCTTTTACGCTCGATTCCGGTATCGTGGACTTTAGGTAAGCCTAAAGTTATGCAATTTTCATTACAAAACCAACTTATTACGGGGAGTAACGTTTCAGACTTCGCCAGCAGGGTTTTAGGGCGGTATAGTGTACGGAAGGATTGCGCTGTTCATAAAGCCACAAGATGCAGAGGAAATGTTGAAATGTTGTTGAAAAGACATGTACCCGGAAGCGGCTTAGAAACACGCTGGGCCCGGAAACAAATGCTACGATCACACTTTCTTGCAAACACCATGTGGAGGTATCGGAGAAGGGAAAACGCAAACAAGTAAACGACAAAAGACAAATACTACCACCGACTTTTTGTAGCATCGCTATCTTTGGCTTGGCAAGACATCTTGCCATGCTTGTGTGCCAATGTGTAAATAAACGACAGCCAGCAGCGAGAAAGTATTCTCCAGTGATTCATAATTCAATTTTTACATTACTTTCCGTACTTCGCACCACACTGCTCAGACCTAAGGGAGGAAGTCAGTATGACAGTGGCGCTAACAAGGGGAAAAAGAAAACATTTGCTAGCCTGCAGTAGAGTTAATATTTTGCGCGAACGTTTGTTTGTTTGCTTTTTGTTGCTTTGTTGAACACTTGAGATTTATTTCCATCCCGCCGTCAAGGGCACATTGCTCGCGAGTGTGGCGCACTCCTCGCGGTAGGCAGTTTATTTTCCCCGGTTCTGCTTGCCTTTTGCTTCCAGCCGCGAAAAGATAGAAGGGAAAGGTCAAAACAAAGGCGAAATTTGTCAAAGATGTACACATTGCATCCTACGCGAGTGTGCTAATGGTTCCCAAACTTGAACCAAAGAAAACCAACCAACGAGATTTGTACAATCTTCGGAATGTGGCTTACATCAAATTTCCACATAAAGATCGTTACTAAAACGCGTTTGTAAACTAATCGTTAGAAAGTTCACTTTCGAGGTCTTATATCTTTAATCATTGAAGTAGAAATGCTACGCATGCGAAAATCCACGCAATGTTTCCCGATGGCAAGGTTACTTATCTGCGAATGTGTCTCGGATAGAAGCTCGAATATCTCCCTATACCTTGTTTGAGTCGTGCCATGTTCCTTCGTCTAAAGATTTGAGAAAGTATGTCAACCTGTTCCAGATATTGTGAAATCCGCCCTGTAAACACGCTGTGCAATACTAGGATGTGCCTGGCTAGCAATTTATAAACAGTTAAAACATCCCCTAAAGTAAAGACAGCAAACTGATGAAGCTGGATGATGGTGATGAAGATATACGACCACCAATTCCTAGTCTGACGAGTTTCCGAGGAATTCCATCCGCGTGGATGCTTTTCCGCGGCCTCAGCGGAAAGAAAAAGTCATTCCATTACTCGTAATTAACTGCCATACGGTTTCAAAAGACAATGCAAGCAACAGCACAAGCAAGAATATATTTATTGAAGATCACAGTCAACGGCGGCAGAGGAGAGTGCTTCCTCGTTTCCTTTTTTTATTATTTTTTTTGGTTTCTAAGTCACTCGGTATGTGGTGAAGATGGAATGACGTTTAATTCCGCTTCCATCAAGCCATCAAAGGCTCATAGTTGACTTCTCATGACATTAATTGCGAGTAATCTTCCGGTTCGAACGTTAACGAGCTGTCATGGTGCGATACTAGCGCACAAGAAACGTCTTTGCTCCAAACAACAATTGTTAAACTTCTTGGTTAACGGGTACTCTTAGCTTGGTGTTGCTTGGCCAATTCGACCCCAATTCCCTATTAAATTTCCCTTCAAATGGCCTCCCAAATCATATCCCCAGACAACCCAAAACTCTCTCCTTTTCTCTTATTCTCTTGCTCTCTCTCTCTCTCTCTCTCTCTCTCTCTCTCTCTCTCTCTCTCTCTCTCTCTCTCTCTCTCTCTCTCTCTCTCTCTCTCTCTCTCTCTCTCTTACAGTATCTCTATATCATCTATGATTTAGATCTACATACTTGTTCTAACTATTCGGGGGCAAAGGAATTAATAACTAACCGAAACCCAGAAAAAAAATCTTCAACCTTTTAAACCATTACTCCAGGATTGCTCCAAATATATGTATGTGTGTATGTATGTTCACAATCTGTTAGTAGTGTTTGTAACATGCGAGTACCGCAGTTCTTGTGTCCTCCGCACATATAGGCAAACCCCTTTTCTCTCTAAACAAAAAAAGGATAGAATGGTTTGACCTGTTTTACTTGCTTGTCCAAGGACCCGGAACGCCATGCAAACCATGTCCAACGGGTGTTCCGAAATTCCCGGTACCTCCGTGTACCCAGGCTCTGCACGAATCAACGACGCACCTCTACACCACCCGTTAGAGGTTATACACAAGCGGGCAAGAGAAGTTATGGTGCGAGAGGTTTTGCGGCTTCCCAAAAACTTGTACTCCGGCAACCGAGTGGCTTTCTGGTATCAGTTCTCGGTTGTGGAAGCGAAAATTATGCTCCTCCCGCACTCTGCACTCCACTCCCAGCTCATCTGTTCGGTTGTCCTACGGAGTACGAGAGCCGCGGGAGCTGGGAGCAAGCGCCGAGGCCAAGTGCGAACCGTTCGTGTCTAGAGAACCGTCGTTTATTGTTCATTTAATTTATTGAGTTACAAGTACGGTTGGAAAATGCCTGCCCGCAGCATCCAAGCCGGCAACTGAGACTGACGCCAACAGCAAAGACAACGAGATGTGAACAGGCAGTGTGTGCGTCCCTATGAAACGAGCGAACGAGCGTGTGCGAGACAGAGCGGGAGCGATCCGCACGAGGACGTGACTTTTCGGTGCACGGAACAAAAGATTCAACCGCAAAGCTGGAGCAATGGAGCGCTAACAACGTGCTCGCTCCTGTGCTCTCACTCACACATTCGTTGGCTCGAAATTGAAGGATACTTTGCGAGCCGGGCTGGTGATGCTCTTTCCACATCCGGCGTGGGGAAAAGTAAGGGAAAATTTTATGCCAAAATATGCATAAATCATACCGTCGTATCTTCCACCGGTCGCTTTCCACTTTTAGTATCACGAAGCTGGATTTCATCCGCTTTCATAGGCATTTTTTCCTTGTTTGACTGCTGCTATCGGAGCTGATCTCCTCAACGCTAGCACCGGTGGGGATTTGGCATGACACTTTATACGGCGTACGCTATCCGATGATGCGGGACTATCAGCATCCCAGCCGTTTGTTTGAGCCGCCTCTTTACACAATCCAGTTTACATATTATGCTTTTCCTCCCTATCACAGTGCCAACAGATTCAATCTTCAATATTTACATGCAAAGAGACTTATAAAACAAAAAACAGACACATACACACAAACATACACAGAGCAGAGGCATTACATATATACAGTGCGTGTGAGTGCCGTTGATTCCGCTGAATTAGACAAATTAGCCCAATAAATGAACATAATTTCAGAGGGAGTTCCCTTTCTCTCATTCATACAACCAGTTGCGGTTGACATTCAGTAAAGTACTTTTTGGTGCTTTTTTGTGGCGAACGAGTTTCCGCAAACCGAAACGTCACTCGTCGGCTCTGACAGCTAGCAGCTGTCAGTTACACGTCAAATCACGCCGATTTTATAACTTCAAGTGATGCTGAGTTCCTTTTTTTTGTTGTTGTTGTTTTCGGACACGCACTTACGCAATCTCTGTCTCGCTCGCCAGTAAGCCCGGAAGTTTTCTGCATGATTCCGTCGCGAGAGGACACGGTAATCAAATCATTTCAATTATACCGAACGAGCCATTTTGATGGCTCATCCGGAAAATCAAAGCTCGTGTTTGCTCGTCTCCGTGGGTGTACACCGACGCTGCCTGGTCGCTGCCGTTGACAGTGAGGCTCGGGCTTTTTAATACGTTTACGGTAGAATTTTATTAGATCATGTTTTACTCCCCGCAGTCAAAAACTGACCCAAAAGCGAAGGCGAGATGCGAGTGCGGTAAATACTGCGGACATTGGAAATAGCTATCATTACTTTGTTCTCCCCTTTTTTTATTCTCAGTCCAACCTACAAATTCTACCAACACACACACACACACATACACTTTTGTGGTTCGCTTTAGCTGTCGCTTGGTCCTTTTTTGCGTTGCTATTGTTATCAACTTTGTGTGTTTGCAACCACGGTAGCATTCGAGCTCTGGTGCCCGCACCTGTGTGCGACCAGCAGCCAGAATGCGTAAGCTTCAATCCCGCTCCACGGCAAACCATTGACCCAGCCAATTGGATCGTGGCGGAGCGGTGAACCCAACCGAGCCACTAATCTCCTTTGTCCGGTCACCGTAAAAACCAGCCCAGAGCTGTCAGCACGCGAATCTCGAGCCGCGTTTGGCTACCGAGCTAATTTGGCTCCCGTTTTTTTGTTCTAGCATAATGCGAATACATTTCATATCCCAATCCCTTTTCGATAATCGAAAACTATGGCGGGTACGGTTCCATCCTGCACCGGAGGATAGAGATTTCATTTCGTTCCCCCCTCCTACTCATTCTTCCCGCCCACCCAAAATATAAAAGGTTGGATAACCTAAAGAGCTCCACCGGAAATACGTCAACCGAGTGGTCAACAACTACTAAGCCTAGAGCCGCACCAGCTACTCACGGCTGAAAAAGGGTTAAAGTGGATACGATTTCCTACGTTTTTGCTAAGGAAACATTTCGGCAAATGGGAAGTGGAAAATAATATCAAATCCCATTTCCATTCCTATTACTTTGTTT